>JAMKCH010019784.1:0-22538 GCA_023653785.1 Ophioderma brevispina
CCACAACAACACAGACGACAGTGGACCAAGTGATCCCTATGTGTCTTCCTGCTTAGGCAGGCGACACAAAAATACTAGGACCAAAAAAAAAATTGTTGTTTGCCCTCCGCGGACCGACCAAAATCCTGAAAATCTCGGGTCGGTATTTTTTTTTTTTTTAAGTATTGAGTTTGTCTATTTTACCGTTTTCCGGTGTGTAAATGTTTAATAAAAACCAACCAAACGGAAAATCACAAAGAGTAGCTCGAATTTGAACTCTTGAAGGGGCAAAACATCACTATTTCTTGGAATGAAATGTGTGGCAATATCAAATGTGCGAGAAAACAAACACACGAAGGAAAATAAAATGGACCTAGTACGGTGGTCGTATTTACCGCACCGTTTATACTCAACCGATTATAAAGTACAATTCGAATAAACACTGTTAATATCAATTGTTTTTAAAACAAAAATTTTTGACGTGCAATGCTACCAAAACTTTTAGAAAAAATATAAACAACCCCATTATTGACAAAAAACACCAGTTGAAACGTTTATTAAATGAAAAAAAACATAAATTTCCCCATCTATGAAGCATTGCGGAAAAATATCAAATATTGAATCAATTACACTTCACACGTGCTGTTGTTACATGTCAGCACGTGCTTGCAGCGCGTATGACATTGCTGATTTCGTGGACACGATCCGATGGAAATATACGGTTAGTTGCGGTTGAGTGTGACAGCTTTGAAAGGTTGTGAGGTGGTTTTCAGCTGTGTTACAACTTCCGATTTTAAATGGAGACTTTTGTGGTTTGCTGTATCGAGGAATAACAGGATGGCAGCTTGCATCTATGCACCGTACAAATCGCCTCGGTCCGAATGGACCAGGCAGGGCGGTCTGAAGCATCTGAGCAATTAGGTACTGCCGGGACCTGGGATTGGCATGTTCATTTTCATGTAAACGAACAGAGGATTTGAAACAGCAAAACACAAGTTCAGTTACAAGAAACATTTTTGCTAATAGATATTTGACTGCCCTTCTTACGTATTTAGCGGGATTTTACATGAATAGCAATCACTTTCTGATGAAAGAGTTTTGAAAAAAAAAAAAAAAAAAAAAAAAACCCGAACGACCGACCGTCCTGAGTTAAGTGGGATGGCAACACAACAATTTTTTTTTTTGCCCTATGTAAGATCAAAACAAGATCATTTTAAAATTATATCGAACATCTAAGGAGTAAGACAGTGAAGTTAGCTGGCAATTTAGCAGGTAACTATATATCAGTCAGACAGCAGGTCACGTTTGTGCCTGCAAGGTCATGATTTCTAGCGCGGCGTAATTCCAAGCTATTAGACGCAGTGCGAATCTGTGAAGTTTTCCGAAATGAAAAGCTAAATTTTGAAACCATTTAAGTGGACCTGCTACAAATATTAAATGCGCATAAAATGAATCAAGAAATAAATCGGTAGTTGTTTTTGCGTAGCATATCAGACAATTTATTTCTTTAAATAATTATGTGATAACAGTTGTGGTAAAACTGTACTCAATGTTAAGATGTCGCATAGTGTCCCCAAAACAAACGTGGACCTGTACCGTTTCACTGACCAAACAGCCATACGATTCTGTCAAGATCCGAATATAAAGGAATAGCCAGCACAGCGGAATGTTCTATGGGGCTAAAAAGCAAGCACCAATACTAGTTGATTAAAGGATTACGTGATGGGAAAATCATCGTAAACTGATGTGCCCCCACAGAACTTAGGAGGAAGATCAATTGACATGCGGTTCCTACGCTTATCTCGTGGATGCCCAAATGTGTAAAAACTGTACAAAAGTAGTATTAACTTCGCCTTTCCGGAAGAATCACTAGTTTATGTATTTCCATGCACGAGTCAACCGAGTGTTCATTACAACACGAGGACGGGATAGCTGGGAATACATGAACGATTGGTTCAGACTGCGCCTCTGCCGCTAACACATGGCATATTGATTAGCATACACAGGACGTTCAAAATTGGCCTTGACACATGGAAATTTAATTTTTTGTGTTATTTTCGTGGACGTGACGTTTTCGTAAGTTCCAGTAATTTAATTTGATGGATTATGGAAGAAATGTGTACTTTGAAAAACTGAGAAATCAAGAGGTCCGTTTCCAATAGCATTATTTGCGGCATGTTTTTAGCCCGACTTGCAACTAAAATCTGTCTGTCATTGATTGTTTGAAAATTGACAATTGTAACATTTAATATAATCCATCACCGACTTTAGCATGCTAGTTAGACATATATCTCTCTGATTACTCCTATTTCCACAAATAATTTTCAAAGATGGTCAATCATGCAAAATCCAACAAAAATGTACCTTGACAAAATCTATTTCAACTGTTTCATAGCGGGTAATTCGAGTCAGTTGAGTTGAGTTGCTGATGAAAAGAAAAAATAAGCAGTATTGTGTGACCTGCGCTTTAACTGTACATTATGTATTAGCAGAGTTTGCTACTTACAGAAAGTACACCCGTAAGAGGTTGGCCAGGTTTTGTCTCATATTCAGATTTTCTTAAAATCTGACAGTTCTGTGATGGAGGGGTAATAGAAGGATGATATCCGACCTAGGCAGAGGCTCAATGGCCCGTTGGTACTAAAAAAAAGAGAGAGGAAATGGAGCAAAGAGAAATAATTAGTGTATTCTATACAATACCTAAGGGATGGGTGATTATTGTTGCCCAGATGAAAAGTGGATCTTGTCAATGTTTGCAATGCAATGCATCAGATGCGACTCCGCTTAAACACAAAATGGAAAACGGTTGCTCTACGTTGGGAAGGACGGTGGACAGCAAAGTATCATTACCTCCCTTGGTCTCCCCCTAACTTTTCCCCTTCTCCTTCCCTTTTCTTTCTTTGCTTCTACTTTCACCTCTTATTCCCATACTTTCCATCCACTCATCAGGCTGGAGCACGTAAGTCAGCCTGGTATCACAGCTAAGTCAGCCTGGTAAAAAACCATTGGAGGGGCAGTCGTTCTACCACCGTTAAGCTGTACGCTAATGGAATGAATGATTAAGTTAAAAGTTTTGCATACTAGGTGTCTTCAAATCAAAGACTAGGCTAGGCCATTTAAGGGGCGTAATTAACATTACTCAGTTCTTGGTCATTCACGATAACTTATGAGTCAGATTAGGTTCGAAATAATCTATACCATGCCGGAATCTGGTGAAAGTTGAATAAATGAAAATATAAGGCCAAAAAAAAAGAGTTTGTCACAAGCTTCCTGTAGACCAAAATCCTAAGAGCTATGGCATTTCTTTTTTGTCATACGCAGAATAGAGAAGAAATTATTTTTTTCTCTATATTTTGGAGGACCTTTTTTTCTTTTCGGCTTGCTTTGTAACCAAATTCTTTCCTTTGTTTTTACTGACCATTTTTTTTGAAAAAGATTAAAATTCAATTGACAAACCTTAAAAAGAAAATGCAGTAAATATCTGATTTTTACACTATGCGAGGGGGGGTCTGAGATGAACTTTTTTTCTTGGCCGAATATAAACCTAGGAAGAGTTCATACACACAGTATTTCCATTAATCTTCTATTATTGAAAACGGACTCCCCATGTTTACTTCCAAGTTTTTTAAAGGGATTAGCAGCGATAAGTGGGTTTGAGAATCGAAAAAATATGGAAATACATGATTTTAATGTACAAATCAGGGATTTATAAGTGTGTACAACTCCATATAAACTGCGTTAATTTAGAAAAAACCACCAAATGTGAAACATCCATTTGGAGGAATTTGCGGATGCCGTCTCCCGCAAATAGACTACAGCGACGGTTGGTCCCAAATGCACTAAACAGCTGATTGTGGTTTACCCCAGTACAGAAAAACAAAGATCAATAAGTTTGTGTTGGATGTCAAACCCCCCCCTAACTGAGATTTGATCATGGTGCACAAAACCACGCTGAAAATCTGTTGATATTCACGGGGAAAGGCTTTTTGATCTCAAGTCGAAATTTTGATACGCACGTATAGAAATTACAGAATAAGGATAAAAGTACTGCCTGTCTTTATACACGGATTTCAAACCCCCTAGCCAACTACTTACAGGTTATGTTTGCATAGCCATGCCAGTAACAAAAATATAAACATATGAAATTTGATGATTTTTTTCGAGTTTCGGATTAGCAAATCGCTGCTACTCCCTTTAACAACTTATTATTATGTGTCTGAATATATTTGTTGTCATGGTACAATGAGCCGGCTTTCATAATCTTAAGCGTACGAAGAGAGGAGAAGAGAATATAGATATATATCAAACGCACCTCTGCTCTTCATATACAATAGCAGTTATCCAGTTCAAGGTGATTTTCTCTACAGATGAGACAGAACCTGGTGAGGTTCTCCATGGTCAGTACCCTCCAATCATATGAAACTGCAAATGAACAAAGACAAACTTGGTCACGCGTTTTGAACTAAGCCTTCCCAAAAAGGGTGGTGCTGTTAGTTTTTTGTTTTCATGCTGTTGTTTTGATTTTATTTTTCAAAAACAACACAAGCCTTCCCAAAAAAAATTTAGAGTCATTTTAAAGCTGTATTAATATGCTATATGCCTGCAAAGTTTCATTGGTCTAGATTATAGTGAGGTACAGATACAGCTATTTAAAGTTGGAAGCCAAGGGGTGGTGCAGGAAGCGGCGCCACCGAAAGCGGCGCCGCCTATAGAAACTCTATGGGAATTTGTTAATTTAGTAAAATTTTTGCAGAAATGTTAATTTTTTCGTCAAATCTGGGTGTATTGCTATAAATTTGGTACTATATGAAAGCTAACACATTCCACTTAACATTTTATGATTAAACAGTGTGTGTGGTTATATCTAATGGAACTTATGGCCCATTTTGTATCTGAGTAATGCACGTTTTCCTATATCTCACAATGTAAGATATAGGAAAACGCATACAAAACATTGCTGAAGAACAGCAAACATAATTTTTTGCTGTAACTTTTTAATTACTAACCCTATCAAGGTCAATGTATACATATTCTGAAAGGAAATTTGATGAGGGATTCAAAAATGCAGTCTATATTTGTGTAGAGCTAAATTTTTTAAATTCAAAAATGGTTTTAATTGGAAACAACAAGATTTGTTTTTTGGAACACCCTAAACCTTAAAAACGCTGTACATTAATGTAATACTTTACCCACACTCTGTTAGCTGTTCTTGCACCAAATTATGTGAGTAATAAGAAGATTTCTAATGACACCTGAAAAATTTGCGTTGCAGAAGTTATAGTTCATTTTGATCAAAAAATAAATGTTTCACCCTGTATATTTTCAAGGTCTCCCTATATAATGAGATGCAATGCACATATTTAGATTCCTTACAGCTTTGGCTTTCCAAATATATATACTTTTGTTACATTTCAGTGAAGTTCAAGTGAAATATCTGAGTTTGACCATCAATTGGTGACATACATTGAATAATAAGGCATGTAACGCAAAAGGGGGCGAGTTCATGACACATGACCCTTTGTAACCTAGCAACATTGATTTAATAGACAGTTACACATACATCGCCAGAGAAACAAGGTTGGAATCAAGCAATTGATATGGCTAATGTAAAAAATAACTGTGTACGATTTACTTAGAAACTTTGATAATTGAAGGAAAAAAATCATCTATTGGTTTAAAATGAACCAATCTGGAAAAATAACAATTTCAGGAATTCTGTGAGGATCACTTCCAATATGCAGCAAGATATCAAAATTGTCACAAAATTTACGATCGGATAACCATCACTTGCTTTTTTAATTCCTTTCCCTTTTATTTGCCTCATACACATCACACTATATGGCTGCCATCTTGGAATTTTCCAATGAATTTCGATCAATTCCCTACATTTTTAAACCAAAGGTGAATTTTTTCTTCAATTTTCAAAATCTTTTCAGTAATTCTCATATAGCTATCTTTCATATAAGACAACCGTGTTAATTCCGATTGGTTATCTTTTTCTGTACGTGTATGAACATCTGTGTCCTAATTATTTTTTATGCAAATTTTAAAGTTACAGAGTTACTTTGTTGTTAAAGGGATAAGCAAGCGATAAAGCGAGAACAAATCTGGGAATAAGTTGTGCCCCTCCATAAACAACTTAAATGTAGAAAAATAACACCCAATAGTGAAAAATGAAGTCTTTGAAAGGAAATATGTGTAACCGTCTCCCACTACAAGACATACAATCGATTGCATCTCAAAATATCCCCAGCTGATTGTGGTTTTACCAACCAGTCAAAATAAAGATCATATGTTTGTGTTTGACGTCAACTGTTGAAGTCCTTTGCACATATTATAAATCGTGAGATATTCACAGGGAATGGCTTTTTGTTTTTATCGCAAGTCGGAATATTCCATACGCACGGATAGAGTAACAGGAGGGAGTAGAAGGGGGGGATCTCACATTCCTATTCAACATGAACAGCTAAATATTTCTGCCTTTTCTTTACTACCACCCTTTCACTCCCCCCCCTTTTAGCTAATTTTATTTTACCTTTCCATTCCAGTACACAAATACTAAAATATTGAATTTTGATGATTTTTTCAATGTTTCGGATCAGCAAATCGCTGCTTATCCCTTTCATCAATTTGTGCTAAGCCGAGAACTTTCTCTGGTGCTCATCATCTCCTTCAAATATAACATTGGACTTTACTCACCTTGGTTTTCAATGCCAAGCCGCCTGAAGAATAATCCATTTGATGTAGTCCATGGCATCTTTTTTAGATTCCTATTGTACCTGGCTCCTACTCGGCATTGATATGCCTGGGAGCCCCATCCAAGAGGCTATTAAAGAAAGATTTTAAATTGTAATATTGAATCTTTTAACATGACTGTAAATTAGCAATCAAAAAAAGAGTGCTAATATTAAATTTATGTCACTCAATGTCAAGATAGCCTACATATAAAATAATACTTTATAACATTTTACAGGGAGTTGAAGTGTTGGGGTAACCTTGTTCGAGCACAATAAAACGCACTCACCAATTGGACCTGTAAATACTCAAGATACCGAGACGGACTTTTCTCTCAAAAAAGAGTTGGGGGTTCATCAGGTTTTAGTAGCAGATATTGTACAGCCGACTATCAGTGATTCGTCACGGGCATATGCCTTACTACAGATATTTCATAATCATGCTTTTATACAGATCCTTGGGCAGGTCCAGGCCTCCTATGGAATCCTGCTAGACATTACAACCTGTCCCAGGACCAAGTTATCGGCAGTTAATCTGTCAAACCCATCGGGTTTCTAAGGAAATCTGATGAGGAGGGTAGCTGGTTACCCTGGCAGAATTAAAAAGAAAATCAACCTACAAGGGTGTCGGTTCTGTAGAGCTAACAGTGGCCATTCAGCACTGTTTCTATCCTGCTGCCTTGCATGGTGGGCATGGTTGCCTAAAGGCTAGGCCCCACCCCAAACTGTGGATTGGCATCAGCAAAGGCATCCGGTCAATTTTATTCACTTAATCCTCATATGGTGGAAGTATTGCTGAGAGTGCGAGGTGAAACCAGCTACCTCTGTTAGCAGGTACAAAACTTCGTATTTACTACTATTCCCTTGTTCTTACTTGGATTCTACAGGGAATGGTTCATACAGGAACTTCTTGTAGAAATGCTTCTTGATGTCATGAACTAGAATCACTGCCTTGCCTTCATCATCAAACTGAGGGCGCCCTGCTCTGCCCATCATCTGCAATACATCTGAAAAAGGATAAGAAACAGGTCTGAAATGGCTGACATATATACATACATACAAAATAGATTAGACACTCAATAGATTTCTTACCTTGTATTTGGCTACAGAAATGCCTTAAAAGAGAGGAAAAAAGGTGATTTTGAATTGCTTATATTTCAATATAAAACATAGGCTGAATTTCGTATTTGCTCCTATACGAAATTGGAAATTTCACAATTTTTGTACCAAATTTTGTACCAACATTTCTCAGCTTAATCCTTTTGAGATGGGGATATTTTTGATGGAAAGCTTACATCAGGGCAAAAATCAGTACTTTTGATTTCTTTAGGGACACCTGATATGTGAAATCTCTCGTTGCACCTTTAAAATACTATAACCATAGTTGCATCTTTAATCATAATACTATATTACTGTATTATTTTCTCATACAACATTTAACTTTATACTCCTTATGTACTTGCAATTTATTGTTATATATAATTCTGATTTGTATCTCATTCATTGATCTGAACTTGAACTCGGATGAAACAGACGGTGGCAGCTAAGAAAATCCTAAATTTAGATGTCTTTCTTGGATTAACACATGAACTAACATTATGGTTTTTTTAATGTTACCAAGTAGCATTTTCAGCATTCCAAAACTATCAAAGATGGAGAATTAAATCACTGTACTGGGTTAGCCATGGCTCTGAACAGGGAGGAGGGCACCTACCTACTTCAGTCATGTTTATGACCCACTTTTGTAGAGACCAGAAGCTGTGAAAGAGACTAATTCCCACAAAAAAAATTTAAAATTTAAAATAGAGGTGGGCTATTGAGGGTCATATTTGGGTCATAGTTTCAGATCACTTCCAACACAGGCTGGAATGATGACTTCAATGATGCTTATCCCATTTTCGAAGAAAAAATGAAAAAAAAAGTGCGAAAACTAAGGTGCCCCAACAAAAAATCCAAAATGGCCGCCAAATTGGCCAAAAATCATATTTTTGACCATAACTTGATAAGCGTTTGTTTAATCACCTTCATTTTTGTGGCAATACCCATGTTTTGGCCTGCAAGGAATCATTCTATGCAACTTCCATCTTGCCACAAATTTTCGTTTTCCCGATGTTGCAGTTTTAGCTCAAAATTGGACTGCGCTTTCCCAAAAAGTACACATCATATCAAAAGTTTGAAATTTTAACTGGTGGGTCATCATCAGAATTGTTGATTCATCATTTCCTGAAGGTTAGAGCTACGTAACACTTACCATTTTCCAGTGGCATCAATTTAAAATTTGATAAAAACACTCTCATTGGAATATACAGGGGTCAACAAACTTTCTTATGTGTGGGTTTCAATGGAGGGCATTTTTATGACATTAAAAAGCCTAGTTTTAAAAACAAGTCATATTTTCAGCAAGTGTTCATATTAAACTCCCTTCAACTTTTTGAAAGTTAAAATCGCCATTTTCAATAGGATGTGCATTTTATGGGAAAGCGCCCTCAGAGCTCAAATTTAAGCAAAAACTGCATTTTCAAGAAAACAAAAGGCTATGGTGAGATGAAAGCTGCATAGCATGATTCCTAATACCCCAAAACATGGGTATTGCCACCAAAATTAAGCAAATTGAACAAAAATCAAATTTTTGACAATTTGGCGGCCATTTTTGATATTTTGATGGGGCACCCCTGGTTTTCGAATTTTAACTTTTTTCATTTTTTTCTTCGAAAGTGGGATCAGGGTGATTAAAGTCATCAATGAGCATGTGTTTGAAGTGATCTGAAACATTGACCTTCTATAGCCCACCTCTATTAAAAACAAACAGATGGCCATTCTGACAAGTCTCCCGAAGTAGTGAGATAAAATATTAATAAACCGAAAATGATATATTCACTGATATTTCTACAATCCTGATGAATCTCTTCACTGAAATTACACATGATGCAAAATATTGATGCCTTAAGGACAGTGTCAACCCTGAGTTTTCGAGTATCTATTTTGGGTTGTAACTTTGCAAATATTTGATTATTGTATGTAAAAGTATACATTTCTAGAAAGAAAATTGGGCGATGAACCCCATGGTGGCATCAGATTAATGTAAAACTTTCCGTATTTTGAGAAAAAATACTAAAATAACATGATTTTGCCCCCAAATTTTTAGACAGCATAACAAAAACAATTTGAATTTTCATGATTTCTTATGTTATTTTTTAGAAACAAGACAAATTTGTCTAGGGACGGTTTTCTCATTTTTTTTTGTCTCTAACTCCAGAAATCAGAAGAAATTGAAATTTCATCTGGTCTAATTTAGCGCTTTGTTTACATTTTCAAATATTATTTTTCGTTTTTCCAAGATGCGTTCACACAAAAGTACATTAAAACACACGTACACTTCATTACGCAGCAAAATATCCCACGACACCGATGCTGCGCCTGCCCTGAACCGTGTGAAGATGTGCTTAAATTCTCTAAATTCTCGCCGTTAAGACCATGTGGTTTTTGTGACTTTAATGGTCAATTGCTGTTTTACAATCACTCAGGATTGTCTGCAGTGGATAACTTTTGTTGGTAACGATAGAACACAGATTGATGTTCAAAATGGTGCAAAAATCAAAAATTTGTGTAAAAACAAAAGCACTAGGGTTGACACTGCACTTAATTGAAATCACTCATTGCATCTTTAAGCTAGCAATTCAGATGATACAAAATTTCAACCTTGTTTAGACAAGTGAAAGGGATGAGGTTAAGTATCACAAAATACTCCTTATTAATTTTAATCCTAACATTAAATTTGTACTCGCCCAACCTTAACCCTTAATATTGCACCCGCTAAACTGCATGCTTACTTGCATCAAGGATACACTGAAAAAAGAAATAGTGGGCATACCTGTGATGGGAAAGTCTACGTATCTCTTAGTTTTGCCATCATAGAATTCAGTACCCTTAATTACCACAAGATGAGCAGGGAAATTGACTCCCCAAGCCAAGGTGCTAGTGGCTATCAGGACCTGCAAGTGGAGGAGAATAAAGAGAATATTTATACTTGTTCATCACCTAATAGGCAAGAATTATTCGGGGTTGTTTATCCATGCGTGAAAGTAATTGTTTTACGTTTGCGTCTCTTGCCACGAGCGAGTGCTGTGCATACATCATACACTGCGTCTACTGTGGTAGTGTGACTTGCAATTGCGCCCACATTATTCTTTATCAATTCGTGGTGTGAAGAGTCTTGCCCATTGGTGATAAAAAAAGTATAGTTGAGGTTATTAAACATAAATTATTTATTTTGCGTTCTCTTTATTTTACATTTGTTAGAGAAAGGTCGCTGTTTGCTCACAAACCATTAATTACCAACATACTGATGGACCATGTCAACTGAAAGTGAATCATTATGACGATCTGTACATATTGTTGGATTAGCTTTCTCTACCAACCTGTTATTATACCATGAACATTATCACAGACAAAAATCCCACAGGGGTGGAAGTTCTCCAATATTTGCCTATGGTGTGGGGAAGGGAAGGTAATCATTCCCTCTAACAAAAAACAAACAGGAAATATGCTTTTTAGGAAGCATTTTAGTAAGCACTTTACAGATGGAAGTCAGTGCAATCCTCTTCTTCTCTGCATGACATTATGGCAGTGATCATTTACACATGATACCTACAATTACCAAACAAAAATTTTAATTTCTTCACAAACTCATATCCGCTGATGCTCAGTCTTTCTGTTTTCGGCCCAATACACACATATCTACCATGAATCTTCTTAAATTTTCTCTCTGAAGTCCCTCATTAAAGCGACACTGGCACATTTTCCGAAAATATAAAAATTCTTCAATTTGCTCGCAAATGATAGTCTTGGCCATTGGAAGAATAGAGATATATTTTACACATAAAAATAACATACCCAAAAGCATATAGGGACAATAATAAGAGGTTAAAGACATCCATGTAAGGCCAAAAAAAAAAATTGTTTGATTGTCCTCGTCCGCCCGACCGTATACCATCGTCCCGACCGTTTTACTTTTTTTTTTTTGAAAAAGTTTTTTTTTTAAATTCTTGAAGGAAAACAAAAAAATATCAAAAGAAATTGAAATTAAATTTCAAAAATGGATCAAAAATGCACCAAAATCTGCCGAAATAAAACTAATAATACCCTAGTATGTCTCTAGAAGTGTTGTTATTTGCCAGTTTGTCGTCCTTCAAGCACAATTTGCAATATTTTCTCGCTAGCGGTATGCCCCAATACCACCAGCCGGCAGCCACAGTGTATGACGGTCTGCATTGATCTGTATTACGGTCTGTGAACAGCCAATGGTGGCATGCAGGTTCCACATGCTGTATAATTTTGTAAGGAACTGCTAAAATTGCACTTTTGTTTTCAAAATTGAATTTAAAACTTGCTGTTCAGCACCAATGGGGTTGTTTATCTAGCTATTTTGGTGGCTGCAAACTCTAATTTTGTGTTTTGAAGTTTTTTCCCGATTCTGCCCGTTGCTATTGCTTCGCAATGGTGCAGAATTCGGAAACTTATCGGACGCTTTTTCTTGGAATTTTTGTGCCGTTGGATTGTATTGGAATTTATTTTGTTTTCTTAAGAGTGCGTTTCAAATAAGTACAATTTATTAAGAATTAAATTATAATAAAAAATCTGATAAGTTTGATGTTCTTATCCAAAGGCATTCCCATATGAAAATATGGGTAATGGCCTGGGCGGGGAGGGGTTTGTGATCTTAATCAGTAGGCCCTACCATGATAAGTCTAGCAACACTGTGGGCCCCAGATGATAGTAATGAATTGGGTCTTACAACGTAAATAAAGACTTGGAGGCTTTGTTCAACGTGGTTTTTTGTAAAAAGTGAGCAAGAGTGCAGATCTCGTAAAAGTGGGACCCCAGCGGGTGGGGGGGGGCGATGATGCGATGTGCAAGAACGCATTCACACAGCATTTGTAAACAATGAACAGGTTTCATAGTGAGGCTTCTTTCTTAATTGTCATTCCTGTTGAAATGTTGTATGAAACATGTCAGGCTTGGCACATTGAAATATGTTGTTTTATTTATGATACTCAGTTTGAATGTTGATTGCAATATCGTATTAAACTATGGAACATGGCTGCTGAAAAGTAAAAAAAAAGAAAAAATAAAAAAAAAAAAAAAAGAAAATCCCCCGATCCGGCCGATACCATTCTGTCAGAAGGCATCCTATGGACAATCAAAAAATTTTTGTTGGGCCTAACCTAATTTGTAGGCTAACTTTTTAGGTTGCCGTAACTTCAATCAAAAAATGTGTCATTCGTGAATATCATAGACTCGGACTCTTGGATATTAAAACCCAACAAGGTGCATTGCCGTGAGAATCAATATGGGTGTGTTTGCTTGTATTACACGCCATTCTGCATCGTCTGATTGAAATTAATGTCCGCCGGCGACAATATAATTATAAACGTTCGGTTTACAATAAGCGCGCCTATTGGGCTTACTAATTTCACGGGGGGGGGTGAGGGCCTAATGTATATAAAAGCTTATAACACATGCAAACTATCAATTTTGCAAAAATCTTGAGGGCGCACTATTTGTTCAAATGTGCAGTGTCCCTTTATCAGCACAGCTCCACATCATGTGAGGCACTACCATCACAATGCTTGCTCTCGATATATTGCGAGACAAGCATTGCCCAAATTCCTAATCAAAAAACCATATTTAACACCACTATTCAATATCACACAAGGCGACTCGTATTACGCGAGCGAAAAATTTGTACCCGCCGAATGTCGCGTACACAACATGCTGATAAAATGCAAACTACAAACACCCCACTCCCTCCAACCACCCAGCACACCCCACCCCATCCCCAACCCAGACAACACCCACAACCCCATCCCAAAAACCCGGCAAAACCCCACCACATCACCCAAAACTCCACAACACCCACCCCCACACCACAACACCCACCCACTCCCCAACACCACCCCCTCCCCCCCAACACCCCACCCAAACATTCCAACACAACACCCACCCTCCCAACACTCTGTACACCCACCCCACCCCTCCTTAACACCGTCAACACCCCAACCCCGCAACACCACCCCCCCAACCCCAATACCCGCAACTCGCCTCCCCCTTCACAACACGCCGACAACATGCACTCCCCTCCACAACATCCCGACACACCCATACCCCCTCCACAACAACCTCACCCTCTCCAACAAACTCCCACCCCCTCCCCCAAACACTTGCACCCCTCCCCCCAGCCACACTGCCCCATGTTCTTGCCCAACACCCCTTGGCCCCCCCTCCCTTAGCACCAGCAACACCCCCTCCCTAAACACCATGACAAACACCCACCCCCTCCCCAACACACGGAAACACACCACCCCGCTAGCACAAACCAACCCGGGCCACACCCCACCACCTCCCCCACACCCCCAAACCCCTCCCCCCAAAACACCCCACCCCCCCTTACCCCTATGGACATAGTAGTCTATGTAGCAAAGGAATTTTGCCCTATCCAACGTACCGTTTCAGATATAGGATTACGAGCAATTACGCATATTTAATTAGCTCATTGATTACATAAGCCGGTTACTGGCCGCCATAATCACATACTTTAAAATGGCCAAAGAAGAAGATGTTACCCCATGATAGGCTGTCAGCAGCGCAGGAAGTTTTGAGTATCCAAAGTACAGTGTCAAAAAATATAGCAATTACGCTGATTTTTGCATACTAATTGTATTTGCTACTCAAATAATTTGCCCCAAATACGCCCAAACTCTAATAAGGTCGGAGTAACTCTTCAGCCCACTTCCTTCCACAAAGGTACATCAATATACGCCTTACGGAACTCAGAAAACTTGTAACACAGGCCTGGCAGGGAAATTTCAGAAATGATGCAAATGAGATACTATTGCATATTTTATGCCCAAAATCCAAAGTTCAGGTCGAGAACTCAACAACCCGCTTCTTTTCCACCAAGTTACATGCATGGTGCCCCTACAGAAACTCAAGATAAATTCATATACAAATGGGTTAACATGTGATACACGGACGGACGACGGACGAACGGACGACGGACGAACGACGCTGATCATTTCTAGTCACGTTCCGAAAACGAGTTCGGCGGGACAATAATGACGCTCATGAGGGGGAATGGAGAAATATATTTACCTCCTTAGTGATCTGGAGAACGAATGGGGCTAATTTCTCCACCCCTAAAAAAAAGAAATTTGTCTCTTTTGACAAAAAGTGCCATGCTCTTTTTTTTTAGAAAAGAGGCTATGTTCTATGAGATTTTTTTTGGGGGGGGCATGCTTTGCTGCCTCTGTACAAAATGTTGAATCACAATCCGGGTGTGCCAACCAGGTCTCCATAATCACCGCAACTGCTGAGTCGTTTGTCAAAGACGCCTCGCATTGTTATCCACCAACCGCGAGCGCGCCGAATGCGAACGTGTAGAACGCCGAAGGCGTGAGGCCAAGCGGAGCGAGGCGTCTTGCGCAAATTGGTATTTACAGTGCAAGCATAATTGTGTCAATCAAAGTTTGTCGTCATCGTAAGCACCGCCAAATTTCATCGATGACCAACGTTTTCAGATAATTGCCAATATCGATGACGTTGCCCGTTAAAATTACCATATCGATTTTTTGCACGGCCTAATTAGCATAAGCTTCAAGCAAAACGGACGAAGTCTTGACAGCTGCGAGTGTGAGTGAGTCCGTACGGTAGGTGAGATGGCAGATGGGCTAGTTGTAGCCCAACTCTGCAAAATAAAAGTCCCAGTAAAGGTAGTAAAAGTATTCCCACCTCCCCTGCACAAACACACTGACTATGAGACTGGACTAGGGCATACGTCAGTCATTTTAAATCAATATTTGTACTGCAGTGCACCAGTTCAAAATTGGCCACCCAGACATGACAAGTGATTTGAACATTTGCCACGCAAATGTGACGTGTGGCATCATCCCAATATTCACGCCAAATTAAGTCCCAGTCACAACTTCACGCGAGAATTTAGGGGAACTGTTTTTACCATTCTTGACATCACCTATACTGCACAATTTAGGCTAAACTTTCGGGCCGAACCATGGGCTGAACGATGCAATGAACTACGTGTAAAATACAAATCCGTTCACTACAGTCATGACTGTAAATTCACCTTATAAAGTAAGCGAATCCCATCAGTACACGTAGCCGAAGCTTCAAATACCCTCATGATGGTCATATTCAGCACAGTACCCGTACGTGTAGCGAGCTCGAATAATCATACACCATGTACACCGGGATCCTAACAAGTCTACACGTGACGCTGACAAAACGATGCATGTAATTTCCACCATCATTTTCACACACATTCACCGTGCCTTTTTCCAAACACAGCAAATTGTTCGCCATTTTACGTTCCCAGCTAGCTGTAAGCCGGCTGCATCAGGGATCCTGGCTGTATTCTCCCCGGATTCGCTTTTGTTTTGAATCCGGTTTACCAAAACCCAATAATTGAATGGTTATTGATCAGTTCCAATAACTCGTATAATCTATAACTATTTTAACAAACAAGGATTGACATCATCATTGGACCAATCACGATCGCTATAGTTCGGAAGAAGATCCCGAAAAACGGAATGAGTAACAAAAGAAATGAAATATTTGGCGAAAGGCTTTGATTAGACTGAACCTTTGAGTCGGTCCAGAGAGGGGCGGACTCACAACAAATTAAATAAATACAATCAAAGCCGTATAAAAGCCTCTCACCTGGCGAGAACCGTCTGCCTTGAAGAGAAAGGGTCGATTGCCTGGAAAAAACATTGCGCTGCTTCCATCCAGAGAGACGGCAAAGTCTGTTAGGATCACAACCACTAATAACTCCCCTAGACTTGTGTACAAAATGACCTGTCACCAAACATCAATTCTCGGCTATAAAGCGACTGGTTTATTTCAAACCTGGATTTTTTTTGGAAGATTAGGACCATAGCTCTTCAAACAAAAATGAAAAGTCTATGATGAAGCTGATTTTTTGAGCTAACAGAGCAGCGAAGATTTGCATTTTATGTTTTTCAAACCGGCCACGCTAGTTGAAATCGTACTACAATAAATTGCAAGTTTTCCCTCCCAAACCCTCAGAAATTATACAAATATGGCACAGAACAAAATCTTGACCACCCAAATGGTTTGTTACTATTCCCCCACCTGATTATTTCAATTTCATTTGAAACACACCTTGTCCAACATTTGGGACTCTTCCTTTAGGCCAGTGCATATTTGGGACGCCAACAACCGTCCCTCGGCGTTGACGTCGTCTGCTACACCTACAGGGTGAGTCAAAAAACAGTACAACCAACTGAGGGATTTTTTATGAAGAAACGAAACGGAATTTAACCAAATTAATTCATTGTATCTAGTCTGTTTTATTCAGCTTTCACAATAATTTTAATTTTTTAAAAATCGATCAAGACATTCAGAGGCTACAGTTATTTTGTGAAGGTATCCATTTCCTGACCCGAACAAATTGCACACTGACTGTACACATGAGACCCATTACTACTCATGACTACGCAGCGTGAGAGCTTCAAAATAAATTAACTGGTTGATTTTTTTGCGCCGTATTCAAATGCTACGCAGGACATGTGTTGAATGATAATGTAGAATACTTAAGATTTAATGAAATTAACAGGAAATATTAAAAATGGAAAATTCTAATGCTTTATCTGTTATCCAGCCCTATATTTTGAAAATTTACTACGTGGAAATCAAGCAAGTTGAAAAGAATGCTACAAATTGTTGCTTCAAGTCTAAATATTGATTTCATTAAATATTATTTTGGTATCTGGTTTCATTTTACAGTCTTACCCAACGATGTAACCAGACATTTCAATTTGGGGAGGGGGACCAGGCAATGGCAACCATTTAACTTTTGGGGCATAACTAAAACACATTTTGCAAAGTTGAACACGGTAATCTGTCAATACTATAAAGTTATTTCTTTTCTTTTTTTTTTTTTTTTTTTTTCCCCCCCCCCCCCCCACGCCCTCACCCACAGACTGGTTACGTCACTGGTGTTCCCTGACATGTATTCCAAATGTTTAATTAATGGAGGATATGCTGCAAATACCAAAGCTGAACTTAAATCCAAGAGTACTCTTTGGGTTACTCTAGCGTGTAACTTGTTCGGTCTTTCACATTGGGTACTTTCACTTCTGCAGCTGTAACTTTTGGACGCGTTAATCAATTTTAATGCCGTAATTTTTAGATGAGAGCTAACGAAACAGGTAATGTGATACAAGAAGAAAATATAGGAATCGCAGAGAGGGTTTTCCATGAAAAATCGCCCAATTTGGTTGTACTTTTTTTTGACTCACCCTGTAGTTTATTTAATGGTGTGATTCCTGTAGCAATGCCGTTTCGGAGCATCGGTGCAAGGCCCAATTCCTGAGCACTTCGCCGCCTTTATTTGTGATTCGCACGCGTACAACCAAGATCAAAAATACTCCCGTTTTCGTTCCTTTCGGAAATCACACGCTGCTGGTCTTGTATGGCAAAAGGCTGTGTAGAGAAAGCTCGTGTGTGCCGTAGTGCACTGCCAATAGTCTACGATGTCATCAATCCCACCGGGCCCGGTGCGATCAGAGGGGAGGGGGAAAAAAAATATCGCAGCAGCGAGTAGCATTACGCGCAAAATTTGATTTTAAAGCTATGCGCGCGGGTCCAGAGACAACTTTTTTTTTTTTTGGCCTAATTTGAGAGCAGTCAATTTTGTTTTATATACCTTGTAAAAGCTCAAATCTATGAGGTAAGATAGGTTACTATGATCTACAACATATGCACACCGCCATTTTAGATTAGCCCGACTGGATGAATGGGCAATGCCATGAGACTTATACCTTGGTCACAACACTGCATAATTTGGGGACATGTGCATGTTTAATTCTAAAAAATATATCGCGGTCCTAGGACAGCTAGTGTCGTATGCATCACCGTTTGGGAATGGGGCAGGGGTCACAGGAGGTCACCAAGGTCACATTAAGGGTCAACCAACATGTCACCCCCCCTGCCCGCCCCTCCTTTCCATCAAGTGACATCATTGTATCCCTTACAGAACTCATACGGCATGCCATATATTAGGTTAACAGTTGGACACGACGCACAAAGATACACCAGACATACGGACCAGGTGATCCTAGGTGCCTTTGCAATTCTGCAGACGACCCAAAAATCTGCATACTGCCTGATCACCCTTGTGTCCACCCTTTCACAAAGATTTATGCAACACTTACATTTACTGAAACTATGCATACATTATCACTACACCTCTTTCTTTTTACCATGCAAGCAACAAATTTTTTGAACACCAATTCTATTACAGGATCTTTTGTGGACAAACAGTCTTCAACAGATTTTTGTCCCTTCATGGAGGACCAGCATGTGCATACCGATACAAAAGCTAAGGTCAATTTCAGGTTGTTGTCACGGATACCAGATATCACACTCTCCATCTGAAGCAAGGACAAAATGAAGTTCTAGTTAAAAGGCATTTTTTTTAGAGTAGATAAATTAGATGTAAGAATTATGCACACATTACAACGATATGAAAAAAGATTGACATTTTAGGTAAAAGTCAGGGGACCGAGGCTAAGGATCACAAAATTAGAAAATGAACCTTGCTTTTGTTCTAGTTACATTCGGTCTTGTGCTTTTTGTATGGACTACAAGAAACACATTGATGATGTTAAAAAAGCCTATACTTCATTCCTTCCTCTGTGCAGGGACGTTGAATGTGTCATTTGTAATTGTACCATTAAATCAGGCACCGGTTCAAATCAATGCTATAATTACCAACATATGAATAAGGCGGCACAGCGCAGGTTTGCCTATCTAATCGCCATCTAGTGCTCGACATCATTGCAACATAGACGGGGGGTGCGGAGGGGTGAAGTGCCAACCTGGGGGTTTCAAAAAGGAGAAAAAGAAGGAGCGGGTGTTGATTGAAATAGGCTCAAATTGCTATTTTACGGGCCTTAAAGGTGCAAAAGAGATTTTTGAGGCACACAATCTTGGTTCATAATAGTAATTTATATAGCTAGACACTCAATAGATTTCGTACCTGTATTGGCTCAGAAATGCCTTAAAAGAGAGCAAACAAGTGATTCTATGGCTTACATTTCAATATAAAACATAGACGGAAGTTTGATTTGCTCCTATACGGAAATTAGAAAATTTCACAATTTTTGTACCAAAGAATCATTTCTAAGTCTTAATCCTTTCAGGTGGGTTATTTTTGATGGAAAGCTTAACATCAGGGCAAAAATCCAGTATTTTGATTTTTTTTAGGACAACATTGATATGTGAAATCTCTGTTGCAACTTTAAGTGGCCCACTGGACCCCTTGCTGTTGTGGTTTGGATCGTCTACAGGATCCGCACCCTGGGTGTGCATGCTCCGCACCCGGGGGGTGGCATAATCCTTCAGACGGTTCATGACATTACTGTGCCTGAAGAGAAAGAAAATAGAACCTAACCTGTGCTTCTTCATGTGGAGCCACTGTTGGGGTCCATTCAGCGCTAGGTATGCAATCAGATTAACGCGGTCAGACGTGTTTGCCTTTGAGGACACAAATATCAGGATGGTTTGTTGGGAGCGTGGTTACGAATAGCTGAAAGTAGGGAAGAAAAAGAAACGTTCTGACTGATTTGTAAGCCATGTGTATTCACATGCAAAAATGTTTTAGCATATAAATAGTGCAGTAACAGTTCAGCAGCATAGATCAATGGGTCATTCAAATGGAACTTCTCTGGGAGGTACAACTAAATGGATGCATATGAATACCTGCACTGGGTCAATCACTTTCATAATGACGACCATAAAATCTAAACAATTACATGGGACCTGCAGCTGGTACTCTACAAGTTCTATCAAGTAGTGATCAATGAACGACCGCAACTCTACTCAAATGTTGTGTTTACTGTTTTTCCTTAAAATAACACCCTATCTTAAGAAAGTATTCCTGACAATCTCGGCTCGAGAGTGGGGACTGAAGACAACAACAGACATAGAAACCGATTCTAATAGGTTGTCGATTTCCTTTTAATTGTCTAAACGTTTAAAACGACGCTAGCGGATATTTACCTCACTGCCAGTCGCATCAAATGACTAGCTAGCCCTATCGGAATCGCCCGGTAGCTTTGTTTTATATGTAGTAATACTTCATCTATTACGTTGCTAACTTAACCACCATACGCTGCCGGATGCCATGAGAGCCAACGACAACGTGGTACAGGTCGGAAATGTTTCTCGTTGCATCTCGGCCGTCTCGGACCAACTATTTTTTTGTCGCGCAAATGACTCTCATTGACCTCATTGCATCTGGGCCGTTCTACCGGAAATGACGCATGTTCCCTCGTTGCATCTGGCCGTCTTACGGAAAATGACGCGATGTCCTCGTTGCATCTGGGCCGTCTTTACGGAAAGTGACGCCGATGTTCCTCGTTGCATCGGGCCGTCTTCCCGGAAAATGACACGATGTTCCTCGTTGCCACTGGGACTCATTCCCGGGAAATGATGCGATGCTTTTCACTGCATTCGGAGGTTTGCCCGAAGAAAGCGCAATGCTTTTCATCGCGGTGACATGGTACAAAATGCCCATAGACAATTTCGATTTCGATGGTAATAGTGCCACCATTTACGATAAGCTTATTTTTAATTATGTGCTAACGCATTCATGACGTAATCCGGGGCATGACGTAGCGTATTAGGCCACGCACGACTATTACGTAGCGTAATAGCGCCACTCACGACTGGGAACTATACGCTCAAATTTCATGCAGATCATTTTGCAGTACGCATCCATTCTTTATTATTTATTTATTTATTACCCTGTTTCTCATTGCATTCGCACGCGCTGTTCCTCGTTGCAAAATACATGGGACGTCTTTCCAGAAAAGGCGCGATGTTCCTCTTGCATCTGCGTCTCCGGAAATGACGCGATGTTCCCCGTTGCACCTGGGCCGTCCTTCCGGGAAAATGACGCGATGGTGCTTCGTTGCATCTGGGCCGTTATTGATTTACGCTACTTATTACCTGTGCCGGGGAAAAACGGCCGCTAGCAATGAAAGCAAAAATGTGGCTCTTCTTTGCAACTCGGCCGTTAAAAATAAAATAGATTGGCACCTCGTGCATTGGGCGCTTCGGTCGGCAAAACGACCCGTCCGGTTTAGGGTTAATACACGGTGTCAGTTTTATTATTACAATAATAAACAACACATTTTTTTTAATTTTTTAGGTTTTTTCTTTTTTTAAAGTTTTTTGAAATCGTGTGCATATTGATGTCGGCATCTTTGATTTGTGGCGCCCTCGCGCGATAGTACAGCGTGCGAGATTGACTACGTTGGCAAACCGTCACCCGGAAGTAGCAGTGGCAATGCCCTTGCCGGCTCACGCGTGCTTTTTAACTTCAAGTTGCGACTTCCGCGGCGAATACTCCAAAAATTGGTGCCCGAATTTTATTTTTTTAACATTGTTAACATTGTATTGCATCAAAAAGTGTGACAGATGTACTTTATAAAGAATTTGTTGTACTCATTTTGAGATTTATGATGGAAAAGCGCTTTTCGTCGTTTATGAATTGTGGCGAACTTTTGGCAATATAAAGATAAGCTTCCCTTTAACCGTTTGAATCTTACTATCCGTTAAATGGCTGGCTGCTTTCAACTTTAACGGTTTAGAATCGACAGCCTTATTCCTGAAATGATATTTGGAGGTTACCTGAATACGCATAATTAGATCACCTTGATCTGAGTAATAATTCAAATATTATGCCCTGTCTCAATTCCTTGAATGATCAAAGAGATACCA
>JAMKCH010019785.1:0-21951 GCA_023653785.1 Ophioderma brevispina
TTCTTGCCAAGTGAAAACACGCGCATATAGGATACGTTTTGGGAGGCCATAAACGAGCATGATATCCACCTTGGAATACAAGTTTCCCCAGGATACAATTAAGACAGTCTTATTAGCATCCGTGGCTTGAAGGATCGATGTAATTTCTAACCTGGAGAAGGGCTGTCTCAATGGAATAGTGAGCTTTGTATGCAAGTTCAAGTCAGCCTCGAGATATTAGGGCATTTCACTGCCCATCAAAACGAGCCTTATATTTGATGCACTAACTAAAGATGCTTTGGTATTCACTTGGACTTTTTAAATTAACAATTTATTATTATCAGTCATCTTCACCTTTCAACGTTAACATTAGCTTAATAGTGTATCTATCCTCAATAACGATTGTAATCGCTTGGGAGCTAACATTTCGTGCATTCACGACACTTATCGTCACATATTGTGCCACTTGTCAGCTGTTAAGCTATTAACCAAATATGCCTCTCCCTTTGGGTACCCGATTCTGTTATCTAATTCATCTCCATCCCTACCACACGCATATTTTATTTAGTAATTGAGTAATGATTTTCAAAGATACTCATGTGGTGATGTATAAAATGTCCCGTTGTGTTTGTGTTAGAATATCAGTCTGTATAAAGTATCTTGGGCAAGATAAAAAGTTAAAACCATTTTCAAACCAACTATGAGTTACATGTACCGATATTACACTCTCTGTGCACGGGATCGATAGTTTAATTATAATTCAGAAGGATGAAATGATTTCATGATTCGTTACGTTGCCTAATTCCAAACTCACACTAAGATATTGGTTTCCTGTATTAATGCATGCAATGGAATGTATTTCTACGGTGAATTTGCCGATAGAGGTGTCTTCGTTTGCTAGAGTTTTGCGTTAAAAAAGGTTGTCAACGGTTCTGAATTCTGAACATTTGTCAACTTCGTACGCTGTGTATCCTATGGGGATTCCATATGATGCCACGACAACGTGTTATTCGTTCAATTGGCAACTTTTCATATGGAATTTCTGTCAGTTAAATAATACTACATTTTTTTTCTCCGTGCAGGTCTAGAAGAATTTACCTTCCTCCGTTAGTAACAATATGTGTCACACTCATCCACGATACTTTTTAAGTGAATTATTTGTCACTTTTAACTAGTACACTGTATTATAGATCTCGTGATATATTATATAAAGTATATATCATTTACTACAGCCTGTGTCAATGGTACAATCGAAAACCGATTTCTTTTTCAATATTAAATCTAAACACAGGTTCGTCATTTGTACAGCATATTGAAGCAATAATGGCAATATTTTTTAAGAGCGCCCTCAATTGTCAAAATTGGAGATTTTTGCACAGTTGTCTTGGTAATTGTCTATTAAACCATGTGTACGAACGATAATGCTGAAAATGCGTATTTGCGATAAAAGAAACGATTGTGTAATTAGATTCGGGATCCCGATTGTAATTTAAAATCGGAGCTGAGCTGGAAACGCCAATTTTATGAGCGTTCATGATGAAATAGCGGTACAAAAAAGACCTCTAACAACTTAACTTGCCTGAATCGACGGAACAACTAATGGAAGAGCGTAAACACGTATATGGCGCTATTTTCCGGCTATTTCGTATTGGAAGGAGGTTTCCAGCAGCCGTTGAATTATTATCTGAGATCTCCGATATTAATTATTCTTATAACAAAATTCTTACTTTTGCGACACATAGAGAATTTTGAGCTCTACCATTCACAGGCATAGTTTACTAGTACAATATTTCTTTAGGTTTGGGGTGTTTATTTTGGTTGCAATTATATTCATCCTGGCATGATTTTAACTGATACCAATTTTTATTGAAACGTGCATAAATATTTTGGTATTTTTATGAAAAGAATAACTTATAAGTTTGACTATAAGTCTTTTGTCAAGAAACTAGACTTCCTTGTGTACTTCAATCTGTTTTTGTTTCTTTTGCCATTTCTAATCATTTGTTGATCATGGCATGGTTACTCGATACAACCTCGTCCATGCATAAATGAACAAAAAGATGAAACAAACACTTGAAAGCCAGTTTTTGTTCTTTAATATTATGCCGAGTAGAATAGCTTTATTTGTAAATTAACATTTTTATCCTGATAGGACCATGATTATATCATGATTGCAGTATTGCCATTGTACATGGTGAAATAATTGATGTTTTTTGGTTTAGTGCTTTAACTTTTGACCCAATGGTTTTTCAATACAGAGTTTCACTGAAAATCTTAAAATCATGGTGTCATATATATATATATATATATTAAAACAATTTAAGTCACTTGGGTGTCATTTTTTTCAATATATTAATGGATGTCTTATAATGGCAAGTTTGTACAGTATAGAGAATTAAAGTGCTTAAATTGTGAAATAGTCCAAACAAGCCCTTGTCTTTGTTTTTGGGTGTTTTTTTATAGATGTTTCCCCAAATACCTGCAAATATTTTGGCAAGCTGTCTCAAGTGTCTCTGACTTATGTGTTTATAATTTATACACAATTTCCCAGCACGGAGAGAGATAAGGTTTTCTAAATGGCGAGCTTGCTATAAACCAAAGACCTCTTAATGTTTTGGTACAATGGCCTCAAGACTGTTCAAAGTCATCATTTATAGATTGGTCTTATTTATTGAAACTTTGTTTTCAATCGTTCATTGACAGGGCGTAACCACCGCACCTGACCCCCCCCGGGGGGGGGGGGGGAGACTCAAGGGTTTCCCCGATTCATGTGCCTGGGGGTGATATATTAATGTGCGAGTGTCTTGCCGCGAAGGCCTACACGGATGGAATCCATGGGCGGAGCCCATGGAAACTTCTGATTTTGCCATACAGACCCACAAATTTCACCATAATTCGTTTTAGGCTACAATAAATCTGTCCTTGCCTTTTCTTTTCTCCTTTCCTTTCCTCCCTCTTTCTCTCATCCGTTCTCTCTCCTTTCCCCCTTTCTTCTCTTCTGTCCCTCCTTCCTTTTTTTCCTTCCCCTCCCTTTTCCGTACCCATTTTTATGCCCCCCTTCCCAATTTTGTGCGCGCGTGTGTGTGTTTTTTATGTTTTTAACAATTTAAGAAAAATCTGGCAGAAAATGTATTATTCTGTGAGACCTTTAAGATATGGCTATACTCCATGGGATCAAAGAGAGAAAGATGCTTGCATACGGACTTGGTTACGCCATATCGGAGTAACTGATTTCTGCGCAGTTATAATATTATTGTCTAATTTACCTTTCAATACTATGGGGTATGTCAAGTGGCAAAAGTTGCAACATTGTAATTTGAAAATGAATAAAATGTCAACACTTCTATTTCCTAAATATCATGACCATTAGATGTACATCATTCTGCATTTTGACGCTAGCAATAATAGCATTGTTGATCCAGTAAAAAATCCGCTCCGTATGCAGAGGATAAAGTACTTTTATCTGAAAGTAAAGAGCCATTTGTTATTACCTACACTTTGAAACAGATTTCAGGTACCATCACCCGTTCAGATTGAGCTATTTTTTCAATGACGCAAAGCACAAGAACACACATCTGGCCAAAAGTTATTGGCAACATTAGAAACGACATTCATAATCACCAATTTGATTTTACTTATACCATTACTTTTTGACACTCAAATGCGTATTTAAATTCCAGAGTGTGTTTTCATACAGATGTTATTCCCCAAAATCCAAGAGAGTGAAAAAAAACGTTTGATTTTATTGTTATGTTCCATAAATATGGGCGGATAAAAGGGAACCGCAACGATCACTTGACGATTGCACTCCCATAAAGGAATACAGACCCGACACAAAAGATATGCTTCAAACAGCCACTTAATTGATTGTACGGGTCATTAGGGTTTACTAAAATTTTTTATTGGATAAAATCATGGTTTTTTTGTGTGGACCGGCAACGAGATAAGTCAATGGAAGACCGTGGTCTTCGAAATATTCGAGACACCTGAGCAATTCTAATGATACCACGTGGTTACGTAATCCTGTGTAATTACGCATCCATTACATGACAACGGCACAATGTCAACGGTGCCATTTAAATTTGTTTTCAGGTTATCACGTGACCTCGTGTTTTGCCATTAATTTTCCCGAGTCCCCGGTTGGTGGACGTGCTCCAATCTTTACTATTGACATTATCTCATTTCCGGTCCATACCCACACAATTTTCGCCTTAAACTTTAAAGTAGACCCTGCAAACTCGTAAGTCATTTAGCGACATTTGGCAGCCATTTTTTGACGTTCCTCTGCCGGTATTCCTTCTGGAGTACAATCGGCAAGTTATCCTTAGCCAGATTCTTTAACCCGCCATATTAGGGGATAATGAAATCAAATAAACGTTTGTCGCACGACTTGATTCTGGGTAACATCATCTGTTTGAAAACCCCACTTTGACAATAACTACGTAATTGTAGTCAAGAACTCCTGATACAATTTTTAAATCAATTGAGAATATAAATTGCTTTTTTCTCATGTTGCAATACTTTTGGCCATTTTTTTTGTGTGTCAAGTCTTGTCCTCTTTCACGATAAATAAACCTTAGGCTTCTAATGTGCGTTCAATTAGCCTTTGCCGTATATTTCATCAGGTTTTCCGAATAAATGAACAAAAAATCATGAAAGAAGTTTGTTTGGCAACTGTGACCTAACATCTTTGTGTTCTCAACCAACTTTATTTCAGTAACTTCCCGCGTAACCCCATTTCTATTCATTTACCGTTTTGTTTGCATAGGTCGCGAGACTATGGCGTTAAGAGTTTAATAGAAATGATGTCCAACAATAAGTTCTGATCACTTGGTTCTGCACAAGATGTTAGGTCACGCTTACCAAGTGTTGGATCGGGTTTGGGGTCTTAACTCAAATGGTAGACACTCGATTAACACATAAGTTCAGTTCTTTACATGATTTGGATCATTTTTAATCTTCGAACAATACTCATCACTCGACAATCAACATCAATCACCGAAGTTGACGCTCTCCTCTATCTAGTCATGGGCGATACCCTGACCCCGTGAATGTCGCTTCACTTTTTTGGGGACGAGGGGGGCCTAGACATGTTCGACGTTAGAGCGCTCATCGCCACATAACCCCCCGCGCCCTCGAAGCGAGATCCACCGAGCGCAAGTAACAATTTAGAAATCATTTCCTAAACAACATAATTCAGTAATAATTAACAGCTACAGTGACACTGATGAAACATTACATAGTGGTGGATGGGTATGTTTAAAAAACCTGGGGCAGTGTACAACAGGTGGTTCACCCCTGAGTACACTCCCTTCTGTACTGCATCCACATGGCTCAAGGGGGTAGCTAATACCATTAAATAACCATGAGGAACATGTAGCAGATGTACCTGAGGGAATTTTTAGAGATAAAGTGTGAAATGTTTTCCAAAAGCCAATTATGTAGCATACCCTTTTACATGTAATTGAGTCAAATACTTACATTATGCAATATTAATAGAAAAAGCATAATGCGACAATAACTATAAAGTCACAAAATACCACATCCTGAATGTTACAAGGTATCCCCAGGGGCGGCCTACGGCCGCTTGTAACAGCAAAGCCCGATTTACTCTAAGGGAAAAAAATACAGGGTACTTCATTTGTGTGTGACACATCAGTCACCGCATACAGTGGGAAAACCCTGTTGTAAACACTTTGTCCTTCAAGTGACTCATACACATGCTTAATACACGGTGGTCCAGATTTTTACTCCTGATCACATACCGTGAAATATACCTTTTGCTCAGAATTATAATTGTCCTTAAAAATTGATTTTTCATAATGAACAACCTTTTGAGCTCTAAAGCAAAAGGGCACATTTGACCAAAGTAGTAAAGAACCTTGATAAAATCTGTGGATCCTAAACTATTTCCATCTGCACATGTACCTGTACGTATCCCCCCCCCCCCCAGAAACGCATTTTCTGTCACAGTCAAGGCACATATTTCATAAAACGTTTCAGTAGTAACTTGATTCAAACCGTCATAAAATTATACAGCTAATTCTGGCTTAAATTTCAAATCCAAGAAGATGCCACACCTGCTGTTCACATGTACTAATCATAACCATGGATACATGAAGCTAACCATTGTGTATGACCTTTAAATCACAGCCGTACATGTACACCTGTATGAATCAACAAGTCCCACAGTCTCAAAATGTCTTTGTCAAATGCAAGTCCAAAATTCTTAAAGACTGAACCTAACAGGATTCATAGATTCTAAAAGATTGACCAGTGTGACATGATAGACATTCGTTGTAAAGTTGTCATGTAATTCTGAGGTACTCAAAATAGCAAGGCTCACAAATAAACATAATTATACAGTTTTCAAAGTATTCACCAAAAAACAAAACCCCCTTCATGTGTACTTCCTTAACATATAGTTTCTACACCAATCACTGAAATCAAGTACAGATGCAGAAATATCCTTGTTACTTTTCAGTTGCAGTTATTTCCAGTAACCACAACACATAATGTTTATCAATTACATGTAGGCAAAACTAGCTATTTGGTGACTCAAGCATAGGCCCAATATATATATAGTGTGTGTGTGTGTGTAGGGTAGGTGGATGCGGGAGGGGAGTATGTGTGTGTGTAGTCAGTGTGTTTTGTGGGGGGGTGGGTTGAATGCAGAGTGTGGTGGGGTAGCCATGTGGGTGGCTATATATACAGTGGGAGTCAATAAAAACCCTCATTCAGGAAGAATTTTTCTTCAAAGGGGTTAAACGTTATTTTGCCTTCAACTGTTTGTTGGGTGTTTACAGGGATAAACAGGCTATCAGAAGATTTTTATTTGGTGTCTTTGGACTTAGGTTCGCAACTATGTTTAATTTTGCGGAGACAACTGAGACCTAAGAATTCAGTTTGGCCGCGATTTTAGCCATACAATGCGGAGAGAGACTGACACCGACGTTATACAAAACACCTTATAGCAAAGACAATTCACACATTGCAATTTCAGATGGTATCGATTTCATTTCGACAAAACATATCAGTTTGAATAAATGGTCTATCGGTGGCATGGGTACCATAATTATAAGTAAAATATCTTCAACCAAATTGTTCAATCATAAAGAGTCAGTTATTGAAAATCACTCCATATCAATTGTCGCAGTTCATGAACATAATGAAAACTGCTCAGAGATTTGTGTTTTACATCTCTAAGGGAATTATTTTGCACAAATACCAGTAAACTCAAGCGTTCATAAATTGCGAGAAGAACTAAAGCTTAAGTTTTCTGTAAATAAATTGGAATTTAAAACTTAAAATTCAATATCGCCCTGTTCTTCTTCAAGTGAAACCATACAAAAACCTTCTATGGTTTCACTTGGCTCCCAAGTTTCGTTATAGGATAAAACCATGAAATCTTGTTGAACCAAAGTAAACTGTGGTCTGACACCAACTATCTTGAATTTCAAAAATTTTAAATTTGGGGAAAATTGAACAGTTATTTTTTCATTCTTCATTTCTTTTGTAAATCTCCGAGGATATTATTTTATAATCCTTCAATTATTCTCCCACCTTCTATTGTTTTAACAATAATTTGGTTATTCAGCAATCACTGCTGAAGACCATGTTAATCTATGTAAACGATGCATGCTCCTTGTTTTGGTTAAAATGGCCAAAGGATTGTTAAGTCTCTCAGCAAAATGTGTATAAACTTCTCCTCCAAGTCCAAATGACACCAAAAAAAGTTTCTGAAAGCCTGTTTATCCCTCTTAAACCACAGTACAATTTGAGCAAAAATAATTCTAACTATTTTAATTATTTTTTATTCTGAATGTAGGTTTGTTTTTTTTTTTAATCACAATGTTTGTGTGTGTGGGTGGGGGATGGATGGATGGATGGTCATTTAATAACCATGTAACTCTACTTCGAAAACGATTAAAAAAACGGTAAAAACTGTCTGTACTCTCCAAAGAATATTTCATATTAATTTCCACAGTCTTTCTGTGTAGCCAATTTATATAAAAAACATGCAAGGACTGTTCACCATCTTGTATGGACACAAAGTCCTGCTTGTTAAAACCTTGGCCATTAGTTAAAGTATTGGCCATGTTATAATCCCAACCTCCATGCAAATTTACTCAATTCAGTCAATCTCTGAAAACATGCAGGCAATTTCTATCAGCCAGTGTCAAGAATAGCACAGTTAATTGGAAAAATTGAAACAGCAAAGTTTTTTCGAGATTTCTAATGGGTAAGTTGGTATTGTGTCATTAATTCTTGAACCAACTTCTGACATTCGGGATTTCAATCCTCAAAGGAAACATAGGAGTTTACAGCTAGCTGCGGAAAGGTAACCATTTAACTCTGTACAAACCAGTTTCATTTAACTTACGCTTGTACAGAAACTCTCTATTTCATAGTATATTCACCCTAGTCACTGTGGTTTGCAGTGGCAACGGTTGTGTTTTTTCATCTGCTAAATTGGTCTGCTGCAACCACGTGGTTTTGAGCGAGCTTGATTCATAGCAGAGTCTGTGGTGACATGTATTAATTTCGCTGGGTGTCTCCGATCCCTTGGTGAAAGCAGTCTGTTTACTCGATTAGAACATGGGCAAGTCTGCTGTTCTGAGCTAGTGGAAGCGTGTAGAGTCAAAAGGAGAGTCACGCTTCACTAAACATTTTTCTACTCCCTGCATGTTTGAGCCTATTGACATGAAACCGTGTGAGGGTGAACTGAGTATTGGGAAACAGACAGCACCCTGACGCACATTGATAATTTTTCTCCCATAATATGGGCATGCATGTACTAGTGGTTCTTTGATTGATCCTGTCCAAGCACAGGGGAATGTAAATATACAGTATCTCCCACCTTCCAAGTTTTGGGCTTTTCTGGCACACTGATTTTGCCATGAGAACCTTACGATCTTTTAATGTCGCCTCTACTTCCAACCTAGCAGCATCTAAAAAGGGAATAAGGTCACATAACCTACTCTTGGGCAGATTTTGGACACAGTCTGAGGGGATGGTATGGACATGATATAGGGGTGTCAAAATGGCTGCCATATACCAGATGCTGGGTTATATTCTGTACTGTCCAAAGATGGGGGAACTTATTATACACAAATTGGTGAATGGAAAATATTGATCCCATGGGTGTGAAAAACCATCTAATGCTTTGCAAGGAGCTGGATGTATGAATGCAGCGCTCACTCTTGACCATTGCATCTGTGGGTGGTATGATACGTTGTGTTTTGGGCAGTTTGCCATCACTGGCATGTGATACGTAACAATATGAGAGAGATAATTACTGCCCTTCAGAGTGCAAGTACATGGGAGCACCGTGCTGCATACATTTCGGAGAAAAAACTTTGGCCATTTCACCGCCTTATATCACGCACTGGCACCGTTCAATATTATTTGTAAAAAATAATCAACCAAATACAACAAACATCTCTGTTACCAGGATTGGCACACTCAGGGAGGGGCCAGGTGTCAGTTTACTAACTCTCTTCAAAGGCATGGCTGGGAATGCTTGGGATTTACTTGAGCTGCATTTTGTGCTGGAGGTTTAAGCTGATTGCAGGGGGACACATGAGGTTACCCAATGGCTGTGTCAGAGTACATACCAGCCAGTAGAATTTTGTAATGGCACCTTGTCAAAAGTACGGGGGCAATCCTAAATGGACCCCTGACAAAGGGGGAAATCATGGCGACTCCTGCAACACCGGGCTGTTCAATGACTTGGGAACGGAATCGAACATGACTTCTATCACACGATGACCACGACCTGGCTTTACCCACACATGATACAAAACACCATCATGCATAAAATATCCCGGCCACTTGTGCAAAATATGCTCTGTCATCTTTGCATCGTTGGGAGTGCTCCGGTTGTTAAAAAATCAATAAATACATCATAATTGGGTCCTGTTGCTGTTGTGCAACAACATTCTCTCTCTGAATAAACGTTGTGGTTGTCAAATTACCAGCAAGCACCTTCAATTTCTGATGGGGAGGAGGGGGCTTAATTGGTGGGGCCTTAACGCACGCACACCATCCTGGGGGCAGAAGGCTGAGGAAAAGTCATAATTCGGATCAATTACAGGAAAGAAATCAACATATTCAACTTCACCCTTGGGAAGGGGACGTATCAGGGTATTCCCTACGGGACTAACTCCATCGCGTTGGCATGTGTCTTCCTGGTCTGTGTACAATAGTCATAGAATATCCTGCAACTGGGTTAAACCAATCGCGCAATTTACCCGAGGGCATTCTGCAATGAAAATAAACCAGCACGGCTGAGTGGTCCACAATAGCTTTGAAAGAAGAAAACCTCAAATAACCATCCAACTTTCGGAATGCATATTCAAGGGCTAAGACTCTTTCTCAGTTATGCCGTAGTTTCTTTCTGCGGCATTCAAAGAACGACCAACATAACAAATAACATGCTCAAACTCAATTCAATTTCCTGGGCATGAGCTAGCGTCTGTATACAACTTGAATGGGCGGTTATAATCTGGAAAAGCTAAAATTGGAGGGGATGTGAGGCTGTTTTGAGCTGTGAAAGGAGTTATCACATGCAGCATCAGAACCATGAAAGGGACTCTTTTTTTGTAGGGCATACAGTGGAGCTGAAATTAATAGCCTAGGAGTTCACAAATTTTTATAATGCCTGATTAATCCAAGAAAATGCTCTTCAAGTCTTTGAGTGTCTGTGGCGAGGGTATGCTGGCCACCGCTTTAATTTTCTCAGGGCTCAGGGGAAATTCCGCTGAAGAAATGACAGTGTCTAAATAGGTTTTTGGCATAGCAAATTGACATTTATCGGGGCGTAACTGAGACCGGCCTGTGCTAAGCGCTGAAACACTTCGCTCAAATGCTGAATGTGTTGTCAAAATCACCTGAAAAAATGCAAATGTCGTTATATATACCAAAACAGTACTTCCACAGTGAGGCCATGAGGACAGCTTTCATTAACGCTGAAACATGTTGATGGGAATATTTTTCAAAACCATTGGAAGGCGCTTAAATTCAAACAAACTAAATGGCCACGGGGAAAGCTGGGTATTGTCGTGATTGGGGGTCGAGAACTACTTGATAGAACCCGCTCTGCGCAAAATCAAGATTTGTGAAATAGACTGGTTTAGAGGCGCCATACTGTCCAGGCTTTTTCGTCGTAGGGGATAGGCAGTGCGTCCCGCTATATTAGCCGATATACCTCTAAAAGTTACACACAAAGCGATAACCACGGGATTTGGTTTTAGCAACTAAATGTACATAGCGCGGGCCCATGTTGAGGTTGAAGGCTGAATAATGTCTTGGTCTTCATATCCGTATCACATGCTCTAGGACTTGTTTTTGCTTTGGACCTAATCTATAACACGCTCTCTGAATTGGCTGTGTTTAGGAATCAATTGTAATACTCTGTGTCAAAACATCACATTGCCCAAATTTATTGTCAGGGCCCACAACACATGTGCATACCTGTCAAACGTAACAGTTAAATGTTGTTGTGTCTGAAGTCAAATTTGATTGGAAAAATCAAGCTTGGCTGAACAGCGTCTGAACATCACATGATTCACTTGATTCAGTTTTCACAGTGTTTAGGTGAGTGTACATGTACATGTGTCTTGCATGGGTGAGACAATTGCATTGGGACTAGGGTTAATATTATTGTCCAATGATTTGTGAATAATTGGCAATGCTGGACATGGCTGGTTCACACACTGCCCTGTAGAGTTACATGTACATTGGCCTGTGTAGTTTCACAGGCAAACTTCAAATTGTTCGCACCTTCCTTGAGTACATGTGAATTAACACAAGCAAATCTGTGGTCATTTGAACGGGAGGTGAGGGTAATGGCACACATAACCAAAGTGGAATTGTGGGCACCATTTGAGTGGCGGAATTGGAAAACACTATACGTACAGCTCAGTTTTGGGAACATCACAAAGTTCATGCACTCTGTATTTTTGGGTAACATGTGAAATTTCCTAGATTCGAAGCCTTTGTCATAAAACCATGGTTACATCACCAAAATTTGCACATGCAAATGAACTTCACCATGTCTGTTGACTGACATGACTGGTTGGCCAAAAGTCCTAAATGAAATAGATGGGTGAACCCTGTGTAAATCCCTACCACTTGGCAAGGGATGCCTTTGATGCGCGCATCATAGCTACCGTGACTATGGCCCTGCACAGTGACTGTTGACGCTGCAGTGACCTGCCGCAGGATTGATGGAAAACTTCATATTTCCATGTTGCTCCAAACTGCAAATTGGCATTGTGTTCAGTCAAAAATCCTGCCCCTATGAAAGAGGGTATGACATTGGGCACCACATAAAATTACACCGCACCATGTGACCGTCCATCTTAGCTGCAAGAAAAATCATATGATCCACCCGTGTGGCGTCTCCGTCGGTCTCATTATTCCTAAATCTGAAGGGAAATTTGGTACATGCTGCAAAACACTGTGCTTTTCAATTCATGTCTGGATTGATACAGCTCACGTCAGCCACACAATCTTCATGGCAAACAATTTGAAATTGTGAACTGAAGCGAGACGTAATTGTCAAGAAAACACGCACCTGTGGTATTAACTCTTGCACTTTTCTTGCATAGCAGCTGATCACAAGCATCATGGGAAGGTTTGACAACACTTATTTAACTGATCATTGTATTAGTGCGTTGCCATTACACACCTCATCATTATGATTTAGTGTTGATTTTACCATAAAACATTCACAAACGGCCCACCGTTAATCACCCACTGTCTGTTACATCACGCATACAGGGGCCAACATTAAATGTAGGCTTATTTGTCGCAAATCACGAAATGCACATGAGGAGAATGATTGAGCACCTATTACATACAGTACATGTAGGCCTGTATGTTACATGGTTTTGTTCACACACTTTACATTTACTCAAAATTTCTTGTTGGACATTAGTAACTTGAGATACCGGCCACCGACTCTTAGCAACAGTTCTGGTTGTTCACAAACCTCACTGCGCATCACATTTGCAATTTGAATATGTCATTTGTACCTGAGATAACCTGTGTCAGGGAGTCATTACTACATTATTTCTATTTATTGGGCCTATATTGAAAGTGTCACTGGAGCATGCGTGGGGTAACATTAAGTATCTATAGTACTTTTTGGGCTTTGTGAAAACAAACGAGGCACCCAACCCTAGGGGTCTGCCCTTCATTTAATAATTGGGGCCGGGCGTGGCGTTTCCCTGGTTGGGGTCTGCGCCACTTCCGTTTCTGCGATTCTGATAACGTGGAAATGACATGTGAAAGCACTTCATATTGGCTATGAGCCAAATGTCACACGCCCAACATTGCATGGTGGTCCTATCCCTTGGTCGTCTTTGCCGCTGGCCTCGCTGCTGCTGCTATGTGTTGATTCTAATAGGGGACACACCACCCCAGACAACCCCCACCATATGTGGTGCAACATGTTGGCCTGTGGAACGCACTCAAACAAAAACGCCCCCAACTTTGTAACCAAAATTGTTACGAACTGCGTTAATCCCTATTGTGACAGAAACAAAAAAGGGACAACTTCGACGAACTTCATAACAAAATAAAATGATGAAATTTTTCAAAGATTTTCCATTTAAAAAACATTAATCCTCACGAAATTGTTAGAACTGCGTAAGCTCTTTAAACAAAACAAAAAAAGGAGACAACTTCGACGCAATTTGTAACAAACTCTATTTTGACAAAATCTTCAAAGATGTCCATTAACGAACACTAACTCGCCCCGCATGAACTCGCCCAATACCAACGCGTCCATAAGCAAATGCCCCATACTAATCGTTCAGTATTAACTACAATATCAACTCGCTCCATACCAAATCATCCCCATTAACAACTCGACCAATATTAACTCGCCCATATCGACTTCCCCCATCAACTCACCCACATTATTAATTCGCCATATCAACATTCCCAATCAAATAGCCCGATACCAACTATGCCAACTATTACTCGGGGCCCATTACGAAATGGCCTCGTATCAACTCGTCCCATTCACTCGCCCATTTATTAACCCGCCCAGATCAAATCACCGATACCAACTAGCTCAATTATTTAACACGCCATATCGAAATCGCTTACCAATTTGCCCTTATAATGAGTTCCCATTATCAACGCTCATGATTACTTCCCACATGGCAACTCCCCCAGACCATTTGGCCCCAATATCATTTCGCCATTCATTCGAGTCAATATATAATTTCAATATTTTAAATATCTTTTCCAGACGATATAACTTCAAGCAACCCACTTTGTTAAGAAAGCGTGATAAAGTTTATTAAGCTAATACTTGCTGCTCTATGCGGTAGTACAAGAACAACAGGCACATGTAAACAAATCGAGCGAAGTTCATAAAAATAAATTGAATCTGAGAAAACTTCTGATTTTAGGACTATGTTCGTCAGACATGCTTAACCTTAACCCCCCCCCCCCCCCCCCCCCAAACAACTTGTCCTACCTTAATTCAGCCACTTAACTTACAGATACTTTAAATATCTACCCATGACCATATACTTCAGTAAACCACACTTTGTAACAAAATGTTACAAAGTGGCATTAATTTCTTTTAAAGGGCCAACTCCAACGGTACTATGTAAACAAAATTGTTATAAAGCGCGTTAATTAAGCCGCTGATGCTGCTGCTCTATAGGGCAATATGAGAATGATAACTTTAACACGCTCTAACGAATTACATGACCAATTTGTACCATTAATAACTCACTCCATTTCAACTTCCCCCAATAGCAAAGAGCCCAGCCATTACTAAATCAAAAAACCAAAGTAACTTTCCGTAACGAATAACTTAGCAACTATGTGTAACAACAAACAACATTTTTACAAAGTGCGCTAAAAGTTTTAAAAAGCGAGAACTTCAATGCACTATGTAGCAAAATGGTTACAAAGTGCTTTTTAAGCGTGCTGCTGCTCTTTATGGCAGTAAGCGAGACTTACAACACATTAAACCAAATGAAGAGTATTAAAAAAACCAACTGTCATTTAATATAGGATTATTTGTTAACATTAAATTTAACATATGTTTATACAATGACTTCGATATGATGAATTAAAAATATTATGGATCAATGGGTTTCTATACTTTCAAATTGTTTCGATTGGTTTATTATTTACTTTATGTACTAGGTATTATGCATTATGAAAAAATCTAGTATTATTTTTAATGGCATTTCCTGGGTTGGGGCATCATTGAGACATTATAATAACGCCAAAAACTACGCCAATGGATTTGATATTTTTTGCAGCAATGCAAGACGCAAAACACGACAAATAAAAAAAATCAGAAACCAAATATATTGCAGCGCTAAAATAAAACGGACGGGAAAAAAGACAATATTGTTCCCCTTGGAGGCCCCTTTGCAGTTTAAGGGTAAACCTAGGAAACTTTACAACTAAAAAATCATGTAATATATCCCCAAGGGACGATATACTTCGTAACCCCTTGTAACAAAAAATGTACAAAGGCGTTATAATTTGTAAAAGGGACAACTCAACTCCTTGGTTAACAAAAATTGTTACAAAGTGCGTTAAGTGACTGCCGCTCTACCGGCAGTAAAATAAACTTTCCCTACAGTAAGTAAACACAAAGAAGAAGTATATCCCTACATTTCCAAAAGCGAAAATGACTAGAAACCGGCGATCACCCCAAAAAGTGAGGTAGCGGATTTGTGGTGTTAGATCGGAGTACTAAAACCTTTCCCTGTAAATACAAGGGCAGGGGGTACGCTCCGGATTTTGTAAAAGTGGTAACAATGGAATTTACGGGTTTACGGGTATGGTAGGGAAGGGTAACTAACTAACAAATTAACGCCACTTTGTAACAATTTTGTTACAAAGTGGTGTGAAGGTCCTTTGAAAAAAAAAATAGCGCACTTTGTAACAATTTTGTTACAAAGTGGTTTGTTGAGGTATGTCGTCATGGGAGTATTAAAAAGTATTTTAAAGGTGTAAAGTGGTTGAGTCAACACTTAATGGGTAAAAAGGGTCTGATTAGGGGCCCATTTTTTGGGAATTTCGGTTCGCGTATTTTAATGTTGCAATATTTAATTTTTAGTTGTTTTTTTTTTTTTTTCCTTTGATTGCCGCAAAAATATCAAATCCATAGCGTTTAATTAGCATGGTCCCTAGAAGGGGGGGCCCATCCGAAAAGTGCGCCAATGCAAAAATGAAAAAAAATATTTTTATAATGCATACAACTAGTGACATAAACATATAATGAGCCATAGAAAAAAATTCTTGGAAATACAGCAGCCTGTTTTATAATTATCATATATCGCGTTCAGACGCTGAAAAAACTATGGTAAAATAACATGTTACCAAACAATTAACACTAAACAGAAATATGAAAGGCCAGATTTTTACCATTTTTATAGTTTGTTAGTGTGTTAAGTTATTCCTACTGTCATATAAAACATGCCGCTTAATGCACTTTGTAACAATTTGGTTACAAAGTTGGGTGAAGTTGTCACATTTAAAATTTAACGCACTTTGTAAATTAATTTTGTTACAAAGGGGTTGGTATGAATATCGTCATGGGAAGATATTCAATCTATTTTTAATTTGTAAGTGGGCTGAATTAAACAAATTGAACTTCATAAAGGGTCTCCTAAGGGCCATTTTGTGTTTTTTTTCGGGCCGCGTATTTTTCGATGAGATATTGTTTTGTATTGTCTATCTTAGTTGCGCTGACATTGAGGCAAAACATCAAATCCATCGCGTCGTTTTGCGTTAATATACCGTGGGTCCCTAGGAGCCACCCTTCCAAATTAGGGTACGTGTAAATGACACAACGAATTAACGGTAGAGAAGTTCTGACGATTCGATTTTAAGAATATTTGCAGGTTACAAATACACGGGACGAAGAGCAAAAAAAAAAACAGGGCCCCTAGCAGGGCCCCCCTTATGCAGTTAAGTGTTAACTCAAACAAATTTACAACTTAAAAATACTTTAAAATCTTACCAGGGGTGATGTACCTCCGCAACCCAATTTGCTAACAACATTGTTACAAAGTGCGTTATTTTTTTAAAAGGACAGCGTAACCCACTATGTAACAAAATGTTACAAAGTGCGTAAGCTGCGCTGTTCTATATAGCAGTAAGGGATAACTTGAAGACACTACCAAAATAGAAAAATATTTAAAAATTGGACATTTTATATTTTTTTAAGGTTACATGTTTTGTAACATGTAGGTTACCATAGGCTTTCTACAGGGAAATGCGATATGATGAATATAAAAATTTAATGCTGTACCTTCCAAGATTTTTTTGTTTATTATTTACTTAGTTTATGTAAATAGGGTATGCTTTGAAATCGGATCACCGTTACGCTTATTTTTTCCCATTTTTGTCCGGCAGTTCCGGGGCTCCAGACCCATGCACTAAATTAACGCAAAAAACGACGCTAGGATTTTTTTCTTTTTGAGTGGGCAATGCAAGCGCAAACTAAAACATAGACAATTCAAAAAAATAACATAAACAAAATAATCGCAGGAACTTAAATACCGGGACCGAAAAGCAGGCCCTTTCTGCAGTTAGTTGTTAACTAACCCAATTACAACTTAACAAAACTTTAACTATCTCACTGACGATGTACTCAGCAATCCAACACTCGTAAATCTTGTACAAAGTTCATTATTTTCTTAAAGGGACAGCGTCAACCCACTTGTAACAAAATGTACAAGGTGCTTTGAGCTGCGCTGCTCTCTATGACATATAAAGTGCTATGAAAAAAATCTTCATATCTTGAAAAACTGTCGAGTTGAGGGCCAATTCTCGCAATTGCTTAAATTCAAACCATACTGTCACTCGCCTCGCCTTAAATCAGCCACTTTATAAATTTAAATAGTTGTAAATATCTTTAAATGACAATATAACGTCAGCAAACCACTTTGTTATAAAATGCCATGAGGGGTTGAGCTCATATACGACAGAACGGACTTTAGATATATAGAGTAGCAACAGCAGCTTAATACACTTGAATCACCTTGGTTAACATATAGTGCGTTGAATTTCTCTCTTTTAAAACTTTTATCGCACTTTGTAACAATTTTGGTACATGTTAGTTGCTAAAGTTTTATCGTTACTGGAAGATATTTTTTAGGTAAAGTGGAGAAATATGGGGGTGGCGAAGTTGATATGTGGCAAGTTGAAATGGAGCGAGCTAATAATGGGACAAATTGAATCATGTAATTCGTTAGAGGTGTTTTTAATTTGTCATTCTCTTATGTCATAGAAGTAGTATCAAAAACAGTTTAACTCGCTTTGTAACTCTTAATGTTGATTACATAGTGTATTGCTGAGGTATCGTCAGGAATAGCATATTGAAAGTATTTGTAAGTGTTTAATAGTAGGCCGATTTGATATGAGTGAGTTGAAGCTGTCGACGAAACATAATCTTCAATGATAGGTTTATCAAGATTCAGTTATAGTGTTTTGTCTGGTATACCCCATAGAGCAGCAAGCAGTAGTAGTTAACATATTTCGTAACAATTTCGTAAACCAAGGGGTTGCTGAAGTTGTATCGACTTCGAAATATTTGTATATTTGAAATATTGAGTGGGCTGAAATGAAGGTAGCGAAGTGATAGGGGCCAAACTGATATGGGTGAGCTAATATGGGGGAGTGCCAGTTAAAATGGGGAAGTCATTAATAAGGCGAAGTGATAAGAGACGATTCGATATGGACGTGTTAATAATTGGGCCAGTTGGTATCGGCCCGAGTTGAAATAGGGAGTTAAAATTCGGCGATTTGATCTTGGCGAGTTCATAATAGAGCGATTGAAGCGAGCATGGGACGATTGATAAGAGGTGCGTTTGTAAGGGCGAGGTAATACTTGGCTATAGTTATTTTGCTAGATTCTATTGGAAGAATTGCTATTGGCAAATTATAAGGGGCGAGTTGTTATGGAGCGAGTTGATATGGAAAGTCCAAATGGGGCGGTCAATAATACTGGGAAGAATTAATATTGGGCAATTTGCTATGGACGAGCTAGTATTGGGCGAGTTGGTATGGATTAAGTAACGTGTTTCTTTAATGTAACTTCGAAAATTTCATCAAATTTGATTTTGCTTTCAAAGTGCGTCTAAGTTGTCCCTTTTTGTTCTGTCACAAGAATGCTTTAACGCCGTTCGTAACATTTTTAACGGGGAGTACTGTTTCTTAAATGAAAGATCTTTGAAAATCTTTCACTCACTTTTAATGTGTTTACAAAGGCTCGAAGTTGTCCCTTTTTTGTTCAGTCACAAGATGGTTTAACGCAGTTCATAACATTTTGTTACTCAATTGCGTTTTTGTTATGAAGTGCGTGCCACATGGCCCTCCACACAACTGACAGTATACTACTGGTAAAGTTGGGGCTGCTTGAGTTGGCTGCGTGTCGCCTGGTGATTTAACCCCTTTGACAGCTGCTGCTGGCTCTACTGACGACATACCAGTACCAAGTTTTGCTGCCAACTTATCCGCCAGCAAGTCAATGTCAACAACTGCCTCCCGGTCCAGTTTCCCTGCGCCTTCGTTCCCAAGGAGCATCGCGAGCCTCTTCAAAGGATTCCGGTTGTGTACGCAATGCATGTCTTTTGATTCCATCCCGAAGACCTGAAGAAGTGGTTTTTTTTGTCATTGTCCGCAACAATCTCGTCGTTGCACAACTGTTTTTCCACCCTTTCCGCGAAATTGGCAACTGATTCATGGGGATTCTGAGACATGGTTCATTTTTGTTGCTTACTGAATTTCTTGTCTGTGTTAACATACTTTTCAAGACGGTCTTGTTAAAGTTCCTCATACCCTACATCATCATCAAAGTTTTGACGACTTAACCATTTGGCTGAGTTGGCTTTCAACCTGGTTTTAAGGCCACGGGCCTTTTTTTTTTTTCATTCCAGTCAGCAATGGGGGCTGCGTAGCATTCAAACGCATCCAACAAATCATGTATATCTTGTGTACGGAACCGTCAAACCGGTTGTGGTCTCAAATTATTGTTAGCCATGTTCCAAATGTCTTCGCTTTCTAATTAACTGGTTCAAAACTATGATAGTGAATGAATTTAACACTGGCACTCTACTGAGTTATTAAGGCTGATTATATGAAACATAAGTGTCTGTTGCTTTCTGAAGTCCAAATTACACCCGACAAGAGTCCCACGAACGATTCTGTATTCTGGTAATGTAAGGCCACCCTGACCGGGGGGAATGAATTACCGTCGTGGTAAATCACACATGCAGACTGGGGACCAGGATGTAAACAACGGCAAACGGCGGGATTGATGGTACCGAATCGCTTGAATGCTCCACCATATTTGGATTGGGGTTTGGGGTCTTAACTCAAATGGTAGACACTCGATTAACACATACTTAACAGTTCATTTACCGTGATTTGGTATCATTTTAATCATTCGAATCAATACTTGAATCACTCGCAATCACATCAATCACAGCGAATTTGAATCCTCTCCGCTATCTGTCAGTGCGATACCCTGACCCCGGTGAATGTCGCTCACGTTGACTAGGTAGGGCGCTAGACTGGTCGACGGTAGAGCGCTCATCGCCACACAAGCAACTATACCCCATGAGTTTTGTTCATTATTAGTTTCTTTTTTTCAATAAATGATGAATATACAGTCACATTATTGAACTCACAGTAGAACCTCAAAGTTTATTTTAATCGCGAACGAGGCCAGCTCAATCCAAACTGGGTAGACAGTTCATATAAGAGTCCCAAGTAATACAAATGGGTATTGCCATTGATTCCGTCCTGCGCTACTTAACAACATCAACAGATCTAGCGAATCAATGCAATACCGCCTTTGCGTACTTAGGGCTTCTATGTGAAACGTCTACCATAAATAGGGGATAACGAGTCTATAACGCCTGACATCTTTCAGCTGCATGGCCATTAACATGGCTCGGCAGTTTCCAAATAAACAGGGGAATCTGAAGTGCTTTGTCCGCCTGGAATACCAGGTGGATTTACTTATCAATAACGCCACTATTTTCTTGAGTCAATTCAAGCATAGTGTATGTCCCCGTTATCACTGATATTCAGAAAAGAAATTGAGATGGTATTTATCATTTTCATGAAAATGTGCAACCTTTACATTGACATACTTATAACTGGTCAATTATAATATTTATTCTAATATTTATAGTGTCAAATGGTTACTTCTGTGAAGTATGTAATCAAATGCACCATTGGTTTGCTTTGATCCCATGGCCAACTATACACCCTGTGAACCACGGCCAATTTTGCCATTCTTAATTGTCATTAAGTCCAGGAGGGGACCGTTTCCTTGGTCCCCGGAAAATCGCCCTAGATATCTAATGACAAAGCCTTATGAAAACCAAGTATCCACAACCAAAAAGTTATATCCTCCTTTATACGCAGACACTTCGGCACTAGTCCACTCGCGACTCGATTTTATTACCTTAACACTAAGTGCCTAAGGGGTTTTCCACTCACGTTGGGGCCTAAGGGGGGGGGGGTTCCATAGAACCCCCTACAGAACCACTTTCCCGAGAATTTTCAAATGAAACTCATACCACCTTTGAGGGGGCATAAGACCAAGGCCACATGTGCAATAAAAATGAGTTCCCGATTATCGTCTGGAATTAGGGGCAAATCATGTTTTCGAATCGTCAATCGCTCAAAAGTGTATGATTTTTCCGCGAACCTTGCTTCCTCCACAGCATCCTTGCAATCATTTTGATGTTTATCTCTGCTCTAGAAGGACAATTTACATAATATAAACACACACATTACCATTTTGTACATTTTCTATTTTTCGTGGGGGCAGTCCTTGTTGCATAGGTTTTGTACAGCAATGGCGCGCCAGTCGTTCGATGATGAATCGCTTCTTTGCAGCACATAAAGGGTATTTTATTTTGTGTTCTGATTATGTAATTACTTGTGTTTCATCCTATTAAC
>JAMKCH010019786.1:0-42881 GCA_023653785.1 Ophioderma brevispina
CAATACAAAACAAGAAGTGTTGATCTTTTTAAAGATCATCAAAAAAATGACCCTTCCACACAAAAAATAAGAATAGACTACAACTATCTTAAGTATATTTAAAGGGTTTTTTTTATTACATATAAATAATTACAACATAAACAGAACCATATAAATTGATCCTGCTTACTTGACGTACATGCAAAGATCAATCAATCTAGGGCTGTTATCTGAAAGGGATTTTAACTTTAGACCTGGATTTAAACGGGGTAAGTCCTACATCAGTGGACCTTTTTTTTTTTTTGGTTTCTTTTCAACAATCTGCTAAAGTTAAATGTAAAGGTGAGAAATTCTCACGGATCCAAAATAGCCCATCCTTGAGGAATTTTTCTCACCCATTACAGCACATCCTTTAGTATGTTAAAGGAAAAAGGTCCACTCAATGTTGAACTAACCCTGATTTAAACCTGGCTCTAAAGTTATAGTATCCATTTCAGAATACCATTCTAAATGTTTTAACAAGTAACCTCCTTTTTTGAACAAACAGGGAAAATTATCTGTGCCTAACGGATCTCTTAATACACTGTTCACATATTTTCATCCCAACTAAGGATAAGAGCTTCTCAAATCCATGCTTGTTGAAGCATGTAATTTGGGTTTGTTTTGCTTTTTTGATTGAGAGTTCAGGTAGAAATTGGCTATTTTGACAAAGACTAAATTGTTTTGATAGCAACTTTGTTTTGTAAACAACAGAGACCATTAATCATAAGCCGCTTATTACAAGTTCTTTTGACAACTCCAATATCAAATCTCCCAGAGTGGAATGTGATTTATTAGTTGACAGACAACAGCAAGCTGAAAACAATGCTGCTCAGAAAACATTTCGCCCAGTCACCCTTTGGCCCCCATAATTTAGGCTACTAAATTTTAAAATCTCTAATCATTTGAAAGGGAAATTTTGTGATCACAAGCCTCCCCCCCCCGTTACCTGAAAAAGCATTTTTTTAATACTTGGGATTGTTTATGCAATTTCATTGGTTCCAAGCAGTGCGATATGAGATGAGTATCACACTTGTTCAACGCATATGCCCGACCAATCAAATGTGCATGGTCACCAAGGTGAGGATTGATTTAAAAAGTTTGGATGGATCGTTGATAAAATCTACCACAATTTTAGTAATATTTTACTAAGCTTCTTATTATTGAATAAAGTTGTTACAGAATGAGAATAAAGGTATTGTTGTTAGCATCTGTCGTGTATATATCGTGTCATATCACACAGCACAGCGCTATTTTAGCGTACAACTTGGTTGCACGCCTCTTGCTACGTTAAAAGTTTTGACATGGCCTGTGTGATGACATGACAGATACACAGAAAGGTTAAAACAATACCTTTATTTTTTTTATCTTTTTTATTTTTCCTATTTTCTTAAAAAATAACATATCAATTTCCCTGTGCATGATCTACCCAACAAACTTCTCTTTTGATACCTACTTACATGTTCACTGTTCCCAAGAGTTTTCAAGTTATAAAACTCAACAAACAGTAGAGATCACTACCAGTTAAGTTTGATGAAAATAGACACAATAATGGTCCACATTTTTGTATCATCCAAAATCCACCTGATGAAAATCAAGTAGTCAAAATATATTAATATTACCAATCTTGTCAATATAAAAAAATCAATGTGCACTAGTGTAAAACAGTAGAGTACTTCCCCTTACCACAAAAACTGCCTAATAAGCAGTCAACATGCAGTTGATGGCAGTCGAAGGAATTCACTGTATTAAAGGCCGTCAAAGCATTTTTAAATAGTAGTCAAAGGTCTGTACATTTATCATAATCAAAATAGCAGTCCGATCTTTTAAAAATAAGCAGTCGAAGACAATTAGAAATTAGCCTTCATATTCAGAATCAAAATAGGCAGTCAGTATGAAAATAGGCAGTTGAAATCATTCAAAATAAGCCAGTCTATTGAAGGCTAAATAAGCAGTCAATACCTAATTTGCATAAATGTCACATGACCACCACGCCATTCAAATTGCTGAGGATCATGGGGAGCTTGCAAGTGCTGGGAGCAATTATGGTGGATATTTTTTGTTTCATTTAACAATTTTGCTTGTATTTATGTTGTTTTTGGATCACAATTGTCTGCTGAACAGGGTAGTAAGAGTTTAGATTACACAATAGCAGTACGTTGCCTCTAATCTTTAACTTGATATAACCGTATTGCAAACCGGCGAATTTTGCAGGGTTGTATAGCTAGCCATTGCATGTAAATTTCTTAGGCCTATATAATCACGTACCAGTGTATGAGTGTATTTGGTGTATTAGAGCATGTTGTATTTTTTTGGTGCAAAATGTACATATAACTCTTCAACTTTAAAGGGGCATTTTCTGTGCTCCCTACATCCTGATCAGCACCCCACCACTCGCTTAAAAGTAAGTGCTCTGTAATGTATAATTGGATATTTTCCTGTCCCCATAAACATAGAAAAGCACATGACAATATTCTGCTGAATATAATGCAAGATTGTGATCAACACTGAAGCTTATGTGTACATAAGGTCTTGCGCACATCATGTTGGTGTATAAGGGAGTGAGTTTACCCCTTCTAAAACCACTTTGCGTGGGAATTTTTTAGCAAACTCTGGTCATTGATGGGTACATCATATGACCACATAACAGGCTAAGGGAAACTCCATTTCCGTTAACGGGTAACCGATTTAAAGGTGCCTTGATCCTATTTATGTCTATTGTTTCTCTACTTTTATACGAGAGCCTGGCACTTACACTTGCCCTATCAAGCCACCGTGTGACACAAACTTGCGGCTTTGATGTAGACGCATACATGCAAAGTCCATTCAATTTGTGTTAATATTGATGCTACCATAAAACGGTTTTATTTTTATAATCTGAGAATGAAATTTCAGGATGACAATGAGAAGAAAACGATACAGCGTTTTCATCACATAGCAAATCGATACTACTCCAGGTAAATCAGCTTGCAAAAGTGTTGTTTTTTTTGCACTTTTATTCCTTTTTAGGGGTTTTTTTGGAATGTTGGCTCCCCAGTTTTACAGGCCTTGATGAAATACCAAAGACTATTTGGAACCACACCTTAAAATTGCGGTCCAAAGCCATTTTTTTGTGTTTTCGCCAAAAGTCTCCCACCAAAAAATGAACACCACTTCCCATAAATTTTGGCTCATAATTTAAAACATAAACACATTTTCAATGCTGATGAAATAACTAATACCGGTAGTAAAAAACTCCAGTACTGTTTTAAGGGGCAAAACAAGTTTGAATAGCGCTACAAAAATGCTTATTTTTTGCTAATTAAAAGTGTCAAGGCCGATTTTTATTTTCTTCCACCAAAATATGCGTAACTGAAAGTAGGCAATTAACATAAAACTTGGACAAAATAATTTATGTTTAAACATGTTTGTCGAAAACAAATTGGGTCAATTTGGATCCATTTATACCTTAAACGCGGTAAGACAAGGATTCCAACAGCTTTCAAATTGTCATTTTGAGAAAAAAATGAGCAATAAGATAGGGTTGGGGTAGTGCAGGGGCGGATCCAGATTTGAAAAACGCCAAATTACCGGGGCTGAAGGCTGAACTTGTCCAAACTGGCTTGATTTTGCAACTTTGCGATTACCGGGAGGCGCATGCCCCCTCCGCCCCTCCCTGGATCCGCGCCTGTGTGAGTTTCTCGGGGCTCCAGTCTGCGGTGGCTTCTCCCTTATCCCGCAGCTGTTTAGGGGCGCCGCTAAGCGTATTGTCCACAAGATGATATGGCGAGCTGAACAGTGTCCTTCCTCAGGGAATTCAACTGCTGATCAGCTACGGGGTCGCCCAGTACTTCCCAGGGGAGGTACAGGGGCAGCCTGGCGTGGTTCACTCTGGCTCTCCCAAGGGGTTGAGCCTACGGTGAAACTCCGGTACCCAGTGATGTGAGTGGTGGTGTGTCGACTGGCGGGACGCCGGCCTTCACCTACGCCTCTGCTGTTGAGACTTGGGTTAAGCCACTGCCAACAACCACGGTTGCCATCACCGGTGTAACCCCTACACCTGTTGTGGTCATTGCTAGCGCTCCGCTCGAGGCGAGAAGTCGCTGTGTCGCTTAAATGTGATGCGCCTCTTTTTCTTCCACACTCACTGCGCCCGTATTGCTGTGTGTGCACCCGGCCTCTCGGGGGGATACCTCGATCAGTTCACACATGCTACGCCAGACCCGCAAGGGTCTAGCGTGGTGAGCGGGGTGACTGCTTATATAGGGCCTTTCCTTGATAGCATTCGACTGCCGGTCGACTGCTATAAGGCTTCGTAGGATAGGCAGTCGACTGCTTATATAGGATTCGTAGGATAGGCAGTCTACTGCTTATATAGGGCTTCGTAGGATAGGCATCGCCTGCTTATTAGAGCTTCATATAGGCAGTCCCTAATGAGGCTTAGCTAATTTGCATGTTACCTTGTCTGTGGGACAGACCTAAAGACTGCCTATAGACCTTCGAAGGCTTGTCATAAGCCTTCGAGGCCTATAACATATATGTACTGCATATGAAGATCGATTTCGACTACTTGAATTGACTGCTTAAAAAAACGGCCTATGCGACGGCGTTGTTGACTGCCTACTGAAGGCCTCATTGTACGTGTTGGCGCTACTGTACCCCATTTAAAAACCACTCCATATTTGTAAATACCAAGAAATGCAAACAATTTTTAAGTAAAAGCACATTAGAATTCATCAGCACATTTCTGGCCTAGTTGACAGTTGCTACCAACAAATACGAAATAGTTGTCGAAACGTCTCTCATGAGATAGTTTGTTATCTGCGTTATGTCAGCTACTCCCAGCAAATGTTTGGCTTCGCCTTCAGCATGTTTTTGTTCTTGGGTCCATTGTATTTCTGCAAAGTAAAAAAACAACAAGATTTTATTGCAAAATGAGTCCGTGGGTGAAGGGTGCAACATCTAGGTTCAGTAGACACAAAATCACCATACACACTCTTCATACAGAGGGTGTATGAGGCAATCCCACAATGTCACCAGTTTTGGAAATTTTCCACCTCAATATAGGGTCTGGGAGCCCACAAAATCCAATTCTACACATAAGAAACCCTGACTTTAATGCTCATTTTAGCCTACACAGCACTTAGTACTTAGGGAATTTTAGCATGATCATGAAAGTCTTGTGGTCTTTAAACTTTTTTAATGTTTTATTATTTTAACTTTTTAGTGTAGTGGTGGATCAGGTTTATATTTTATAGGCATGTGACAATGCATTATGGGATTGGTTTTCAAAACACCTCGTGCCATCATGTGTGGAGGGTATGATACTAGTTATGGGTATGGATCGATCACCTTGCGGTTCGGAAACCACCGTTGCTGATCATTGAGCACTTTCGGCCCCGATCAGAATCCCGATCAGATTCATTTTCAATACCACGTTTGGATATTTCCCATTCCACTTCCAACACGATAACATACAAAGACAAGTTGGAATTGATTGAAGACGTACTACAGATAACACAACATCAATCATGATTTAATTATTAAGTTTAACCAGTTTTCTTTTCACAAAAATAACATATTTTTTTAAACTGAAGAGTGGCTTTTCAAGGAACTATCGTTGGTCACACATTATTCCACCAAGGCATGTGATGTGATGTTATTTAATTGTATTTAGTAGTGCGTGAGCGTGACCGGTTCATTGAAACCCAAGCACAAATCTTAGCACTGTGTTTACATCGTACAAGTACTATGGGATGGAAAGCTAGTGTACGGCTAATCAGTGATGATATGAATGAATTGACCTTGCGTAGTTTACGATAATTATGCCACTTGCGGGTGCGCAATTGTTATTGTTGGTAAATACACAGTCAAAATAATGCCGATCATTGTCAAGATTCAAGAACTCTCATGGAAAAAAATTGTAATCTCTTTTTGAGCATATATTTGAACATATTTTTTTCTAACTACGATCATTCCTTGGTATAAACATATTACATCATGATAAATAAACACCTATTCTCACCTCTAATTCTTCTAAAGATGCTTTACCATCGCCATCTAGATCAATATTGGCCATAAATTCCTTCCTGCGTTCTCTGATCCACTCATCATTCTTGCTCAGATCGTCAATGTTGATACCATCCTCTTCTGGCAGTGATACAAATTCAGCTATGGTCAGTGCTTTATCACCATCTCTATCTGTAGAAAGCAAACCCAATTAGTAGGCACTTTAATATGCATTGAGATTAATTTTAAAAGAAAAGCTAAAAATCATATTTTTAACACGGTGAAGGTGATTTTTTTCTGTAATTAATTTACAAAAGGCTATTAAAATCTAGTGTCGGGATTTATTGTTTTATTGAAAATTAAGATATAGCCCAAGATTGTGCATTGACATTCTCTTTTAGGTGGTAATACATAATTTTTGCAACCGGTGAAGAATAAACATTTTACCTTTTATTTTCAAGATTTAGCTCGCTTGCATTTAATATTACTCCCAATAGGGCTGTTTACTTATCCGGGTCACTTGCCAGTGCTTAGCCTTTATAATCAGCCCTAGTTACACTGTGTCACTTTGCGACGCGCAGCAATATGCATACTTTCTAACAACTAAGAAGTTAGTTTCTTTGAAGGTGAAAACAAACTTTCGGTTACAGGCTTTTTGGCAGCCTTTGAGGCCATTTCTTTGCATTGTTTCTGGATTATGAGTGAAGCGAATGGGCATTCCAAAATGCACATGACTGTACGCTATTTCTTAACTAGCAGTTACCATTCCAATCGTCTGCTATCACACAGATAAAAATATGGTGCATTTTGTCCCGGTTTACAAGGCGGCCTATGGGAATCATAACCTCAAAATAGCCACCCTATGTCTTTTGACGTCAGTGTAGACAACCCTATTTATATTTGCCCAAGTTTTACATTCTGCACTAGCAACCTTTAACCACACTCACTCTTAATTTTTGTTTAAATTTGCTTAAATTTAGAGTGTATTTCACCATCTAAAACCTGGCTTTTTGATAAACTGTATAATACAAAATTGACACCTAGTTAGCACTTCCACAAACTTTCAACTTTAAAATAATGTAGATGTTGGAGAGCATCCAAATCAAAAGTTTTTTCTCACACTCTGTACACCTAATAGCAACAACTGTCATAATAAAAAACAACATTTAACCAAGTTTTTTCACACGAGCAGAACTTAATGATATTAGCCTTTGCAAGTCTTGACAGTTTTTGCTCATCGCTGAAAATAATTTGCAAACTTTTCCTATGACCGAATCTGATTGGGTACTGCACAGAGATATTTGCACTGGCCATTGCAATAGCATACATATATGTGAGACATTGGACTCAAATAATTAACATGCAGGTATTTATATAATATTGGATGGTTGAGGTTGATAAAAGAAAATATCGCCCAAGCCTAGTTCAAATATCGGACGAGTCGAAGACGAGCCTCATATTTTCTTGGCGAGGGCGATATTTTCTTTTATCAACCGAAAAAGTCATCCAATATTATTATTATTATTATGCAAGAAGAAGCTGAGTTGACAAAAAAAGAGTATTTGCTTGACGAGTTGCCCAATTGCGTATTGTGCAGTGTTGGGCGATACGCGCATTACAGTATTGCACCACACGGAAGCTTCAGATGCATAATAATATTTATTTTCAATCAAGAATTGCACAATAAATTTCAGGTTTTGATATTTATAAAAGCAATATTTTTTATTTTGCAGTGACAAAAGCAGTTTATAATGCCACTCATCCCTGCTGATGCATGCCATATTTCTGCATCAAACCAATGCAAGAGTACATTGATTTTTGTCAATGCACTCTAACCAAATTATATCCTGTCAGTAACATCAAACCAACCTTACCCAAATCATGGAGTATCTCCTCCACCAGCATAGTCAGCATAGATTTACAATGCTCAGGATGTAGGAATGCTAAGAATTCCTCTTTATTTAAGGCATCATCACCATCTTCATCTGCTCTACCCCACCTATCACGGTACATAATGTGAATCATCTGTTTTATGGAAAAAAGATAGAACAAAGGGTTTAACATATAAATTTATAGCGTTCGCCGAACACATGTCATCTGCCTCATGGTTTGCCACATGAAGTCCCAACATGTGGGACCCACCCAAGGACCATTGCGTGCAACCTTTAACAACCCCTAACACATCACCGGACATTCTACCAAAAACTCCGAGAGTCAATGAGAATCAACACATAAGTGTCTCCCAATATACAAGAGTCAATCAAAGTCATTTGTGTGACTTTCAGTGACTTTCGACATTTTCCCCGCAGAGGAATAACTGCAAAAATTGTTAAAATGGCCGAAAGTCAATAGAATCATTGGGTGTTACAGGCAAAGCGTCCGAAAGTCAACCAGAATCAATTGGTTTTCAACGTCTTCATGCCAGTAAAGGTCCGAAAGTCATCAAAAGCAATGACCGGAATGTACACTCTACTTCCGGGTGCGGCAAGTTTTGGACCTTGACACATCTGCCAGCCTAAATTCGGAGGGCCCAACGTAAGTCAATTGGTTCTGGGAATACCCTGTGGGACTTCGGTGGCGGTGCATGGTGGGATTACACATGCGAGGTGAAATCCGTGTTTACGTGGTGGACGTCTCAAAGTCAATCAGAATCAATTGGTTTTTCAAGTCTGTCTGGCGTCCGAAAGTCAATCAGAATCAATGGGGCATTTTACGGGAAGACAGCCGAGTTCAATCAGAAGCAATGGGGTGTTTTACAGGTAGCCGGGCTAGCGCAATGGGAAGCAATTGGTGTTGTACGGAAACAGCCGATATCCGCATCAGAAAAAGCATTGCAGGTAGAATAAATATTTTTCTGATGTCCGAGATTTAATTAGAATCAATAGGAACCCCTTGACTGCTTTTCAATGACTCTTGGAACGGGTTAGGGTTCATTATACTCCATGGATCAAGAAGAAAGATGCTTGCATAAGGCCATTGGTTGCGTATATCGGCGAATAACGATGTCATGCGCAGTTTATTATGTCCTAATTATCCTTTCAATACATGGGGTATGTCAAGTGCAAAGTGCACATTTGATTGAAATGAATAAAATGTTCTCACATTTCTTTTCCCTAAATTCAATTACCAGTAGATGTACACATGCTGGCATTGACGCGAGCAAATAATAGAACTGTTGATATCTATAAATCTGCTCGGTATGCAAGGATAAAGCACTTTTTACCTGGAAGTGCAGAGCCATTGTTTATTACCCACACAGTTGAAGAACACAGATTTCAGGTACTCATCACCCGATTAGATTGAGCTATTTTTTTTCATGACTCAAAGCACAGATACTTGTCCTCTTTCACAAATAAATAAATCCTTATCCTTCTAACTTTGCGTTAATCACTTTGACCGTATGTTCATTATTTTTCCGAAAAGGAAACAAAATGACCAAAACATCATGAAAAGAAAGTTGTGTCAGGAAACAAACTAACTTCCGTAACTGCCGCGTAACCCCATTTCTATTCATTAACCATGTTGTTAGTCTAGGTCGCCAGACCCCTCCTTTTTGTATTTTTCTAAATACATGGTGATGGTAAATTGAATAGAAATGATGTCCAGCAATCAGTTTCTGATTCTGGGTTCTGCACAAAGATGTTAGGTCACAGCTTACCAAGCAACATCCACCATGAGTTTTGTTGCACATTAGTTTCTTTTTCAATAATTATGAAATATACAGTCAAGATTATTGAACTCACAGTATAACCTCAAAGTTTATTTTAATCGGCGACATTTTAAGAATTCAAAACTATTCCTTATTTTTATCTATGAGCTCCATCTATATTTGCCGCCATTTTTTATCCCATCGAGTACTTTTTAAATTTGACCCCTGTACAACTAAAAATTATCCTTTATTTGATTTTGCTGTTTTTACCATAACTCCAAACTTTCGGCTGCAGATCGTACAAACTAACCTTTTTGGAATCCTTAATGATAACTATTAACTTGCAATTGTATACTTTTCCAACATGATTTGATCAATTCAAAATTTGACCCCTGTTTATTGACCTTTTACTCCCGAAAAAACAATTTCCTCCCCCCCCCTACGATAACTCCACTTTTTTTTTGTAAAGTTGAATACCCATACCTACCAAAATCATTTGAAAATCAGCCTCCTTTAAAATTTTTCACGATGAACTTATTTAGAGTACTACTCAGGTGTTAAAGGTATTATCAGCATTATTCAATGCTGGGAAGGTAACACTCTTTTGTGCGATAGGAGTGGCACCCCCCCCCCCCCAATCAAAAATTCAATACAAAGAGTCTGGCCCAAACGCACGGAAATAGAGATGGGCATGCCGCGCATGAGCTTGTTCAGCACAATTTACCTTTACCTTCATTCTAAACATATTCAATATGATTAAGAAAATTTTTAATTTTAATGACTTGAATATATTTGGAGAAGTGACCCGTTTAAGTTTAAGCTTGGGGTTGTCCAGAGTACCCCTAGCACACCCATTATCTTTTTTTGCTTGTGTTTAACCCCATCATTCAGGTTTTGAAAAATCAATGAGTGGCTGCACGGTTACAACATGGAAGGGGAGCGATATATTACCCTACCTTTCGCAGACGATTTTTGTCTAATCACTCCTGACAAACGCCAATATCAAAAGATAATGACTGAAATCCATCACATCACAAATCCATGAACCTTACTTTAAAACCTTCAAAATGCAAATCTTATGTCAAGTAGTAGTGGTAAACCGAGTATTTGCCAATTCAGATAGGCGTAATGTTTTGAAAACACTTAAAGCAGCTCCGGAAAATTTTCGCGTCAAACCTATAACACATGGGTCCATAAAACTAAGGATATTTTCGAAATTATTCAAACAATGTTAAGATCATATAAATAATATCAATAAGCGCCAAGTTTAGAGATGAGTTTAAACTCCGGGTTTATATTCAATGTCCATTCCTGCTTTACAGTTATTTTTTTTCTGTGGCCCCAATGAAAACTCTCTGACACGCAATTGACATCCCTTGACCAAATTCACACCAATGCTATCAAATCTTGGCTTGGTGTTTTCAAAAATGGGAGCTCACCAGCCATTTTTATATAGCCCTATGGGGATGTCCTTCCCCTAAGCTCGCTGACATATATTAAGAGGCTCATACATTGTCATATGCCAGAAAAGTGTCCTGGTCACGGGACGACGAGGGTTCTCCATGCTCTTCAATGCAAATTCACTCGTGAGTCTGCTTGGAAGAAAAAATGAATCTTTTGGTAGTCCACGCTGGAACACCCTTTACCAGACTGCCTGTTGCAAATGTCTGACGAGAAGACCAAGGGAAAAAGTTCCCCCCCCCCCCCCCCCCGTTAAGGATAGTATTAAGAAAGAACTCCAAAGATAAAAAAATCAGTGGAGTGATAACATTCAACCTTTTAGTGGTTCAGGGCAACATGCTTAAACTGATTGAAGCTGAAAACAGCGACCTTACGAGTCAATTATGGTACAAATTCCGCAGGTGGGTCCTTGGCTTTGCAGTGAGAGCATGTACTGATTTTTTGCCATCATTTACAAACCTCCGTACCTGGGGTAAGAGAGTGAATACGAAATTCAACTCTGCCAAAATACACAGACCCTCCTCCATGTTCTTAACAATTGTACAGTCTCCGTTGCAACAAGGTAGATACACATGGAGGCACAATAGTATTCTTTTGCATAGCTTAATGTTTGTCGAAATCGCAGTTAGGGAATAATTTCAACCATTTTTGCTGATCTCCCCGGGTTACATGGTAACAGGAGGAACCTTCCACCAAATATCTTACCCACTGCTCAGAAACCTGATCTAATAATAAGTCGTAATACCAAAAATCCATCCATATTTTAGAGTTGACTGTTCCTTTTCGGAACAAATATCCATGCAGGCCCACTGAGCGTAAATTGCTCAAGTATCAAAACCTTCAATCGGACATATTCAAAAAGGTTTAATGCAATTTACAATTGTATTGAAGTTGGTTCTGGGGCTTGGTCACAACTGAGAATGTGGAAAGGATGCGCCGCGCTATTACAATTGGGATATGTTCCCAATTTGGTCCAATTTGCTGGTTCGAGACAGTTAGCAAATCGCTCTCACTCACGCTATACCATTAGTGGAATACGCGCAATTAAACCCAGGGGGACGCTGCTCTTTTGTTAAAAAATGTAGCTTCTTACCCCACTTTCCACATACTATGTACTAGGCCTCTAGCCTGGCTTTCTATACTAAGTTTTTAGCAAATAACTATTTATAGGTGTTTTTTATTTATGTTAAATGCTGCTGTGCGGTTGCCTTGTCTTTGTTTCTTCCCCTGACCTGGCATGCTGGCCTGCTAGTTCAGCCTGCGAGTGGCTGTGAGATATAGTTTGTACATTCATTGTTAATTTTGTTGTATTTTTAATGAATTAATAACGAATGATTGAACAACCGAACTACTATTCACACATCCTTAGGATATTTCTGCGTTTGTGTTGGTTTGATAGCCGGTCATACACAACGTTTAATGCCCTGCACTGCAGTAATCGATTTCTGATCCCTTTTGGGGTTATGCATGTAGAAAGAGGTAGACTTGGTGTAAAATGAGCTATAGCTGTTACGGCTATTATTGTCTCAAAATGAATATTGAAGCCCAATATACTAGACTATAAGAACAAATTAATTTTTTCTGATATGTGTTGAATAAAAACAGAAGAACTGCTTTCAAATATTTGCATGTTAGTGCACATTCAAAGCACACCCTATTCTGTAATGGAACACCATTTGATAATCGATCATGCTGTTTTTTTCTCAAGTGTGAGAAGATGAAACATGACTGGACAGAGTGACTTGCAGCTGATTTTGGAGGCAGTTAAGGTACAAACATCAAAATACTGATGTGGTGAACGGGTTCATTCATGGATTTTTCCATGAGTAAACGCCGGTGGGTGCGGTTCTCTTCTGGCGCTGACCCTGCGCCGGCCTTTCCCTCGGTCCAAAACCACGTTTACTCATGAAAATCCATGAATGCCCCTAAGTCGGGGTTTCTCATAGCGCCCTCGGCCAGAATCCGGCCCGCCAATCATTGATTTTTGGACCTCAACTTGCTCTAAAATCTAAAGGGAAACATAAGAATTTCAGGTGTATTTGGCCCTCACGTAGGTAACTATCAAATGGTGTTTGGCATGCTCTGGCCCTTCACTTAATATAATTGAGAACCCTGCCCTAAGGTTCACTTCATCAGGTCCACTCAGTATCTGCTGATTTTGTGCGAGTTGCCTCTGCTTCTTTTCATCAACCTGGCTGCACAGGAACGCTTTCGATACTCCTCCCAAAATAAACCCGTAGTATTTAAAGGGAAAACTTCAAAAGAATCAAAGTTATTACATCTTTATTGCCTAATTATTTTCAACATGTGAGAAAGAATTACATATTGGAACATACATCTTACAAACTACGTTCAATAGCTACGGAACAACAGAACAGGTCATCTGCAAATTATACGATAATAGATCATATTGAATTCTTTTAAGCACGACATATCCACAAATTGTTCAGGCGGCCTACCTATCACAAACGTCAAAACAAAAAAGATTGAACGCTAAGGTTTAGGTCTGCACCGTGCCAGATTCTCATAGTTAATGAGACACATGCCCATATTCTCATTTTATGGAGCACTTTGGTGATTCATAAGCTCCAAAATGGCCGCCAAATTGCCAAAAATCTCATTTTTTACCATAACCTTGATAAGCTTTTTGTTTAATCACCTTCTTTTTGTGGCAAACCCATGTTTTTGGCCTACAAGGAATCAATCTATGCAATTTCTATCTCACCACACTTTGTTTTTCTCGATATGGCAGTTTTAGCCTAAAATTGGACGCGAGGGGCTTCTCCAAGAGTTACATCTATATCAAAATTTTTAAATTTTAACGGGTGGGCCCATCATGCAGATATAATATATATTGGCTTTTATAAAGATCGTCCATTTCATCAAGATCACCGCGCTGTTGCCTATTATTATTACGCTGTCCGTTCAGAAATCGTCACAATCATGTTCGCTTTCATCTAGGCGGCAGCTGGCCCAGCGCACAATCCTATAGCACTTAGATTGTAATATTCCCCATACCAGCTACCCGAATATCGCCTGGGTCGACGAAGTAAGTGAGGTAAAGGGCCTTGGCCCAAGTGCACAACACATTGGCCACAGCGTGTCTCGAACCCACCACTTTGGATATGAAGTCGCAGTCATACCACTGGACCACATGTGCCCTATTGTTTCCCAATTGGTTGATTCATCCTTTTCTGAAGATTATCGCGGCTTAACCTTTCCAGTTTCATGTGGCATCAGTTTCAAATTTGATAAAACCTCATTAGATACAGGCAGGGTCAACGACCTTTTTTACATGTGGGTTTCAATGGAGGCATTTTTTCCCCGGGGGGGGGGGGGGGGGGGGGGGCACCTTAACATAATTCCTGTGTGTCCTCCCCCCAAAAAAAAAAAAAAAACCCCCCCCCCCCCCCCCCCCCCCCCCCCCCCCCCAAAAAACCCCCCCCCCCCCCCCGCCAACAGGACCTTCAGATCTGACCCCCTAACGCGGATATCTTCCTTCGTTCAGACTACCCTTATCACGGATAAACCCTATAAGCATACCCCGCTTAAGCGGCACTGGACATTTTCACAAAATTTGAAATTTCTTAAATTTGCTCGCAAATATAGTCTTGGGTCCTTGGAATAGAGATATATTTACACATAAAATAACATACCAAAAACAGATGAGACCATAAGAAGAGGCTAAAGACATCCACTTTCGACACAGATTTCCACATTTGCAGCCCACCAAATAAATCGACTCTTGATCCCTGGCAATCTGCGCTGAAAATTGCGGAATCCGCGTTGCGCACCCAAAATAACTCCAGAGTATTTACAAAGATTATTTTAAGAAAATTATATACCTAGAATTGACCAACATTTAATTAAATATAATGTAATTTTCATGTTCATTCTCGGTAGCATGAAAAAAAGAAGACATGACAGCCCGCCAGATATGAAGCGGACCATCTTCGCGGTGAAGTTTTGAATCATTTCTGTACGGGTTAAAGACCATAGCGCCGCCATAGCGCAAAACTGGTGTATCTGTTGTTTGTTTTGAGAAGTACCATTTTTCCTTAACTACTCCGCTTTAAATTCCGATTGCTGTCCGATTTATGCGTATAAAGGTAGAACAAAAGTGATGATCAGGCAATCACAAAAGGAATCGTCATTTCTCAAAGATTGGCCCGCTGCCCAGCACTGAATCTGGTCGGTGATTCCTTTAACGCGCGTAGCACGGAAAATTTTGCAAATATCATGAGTTACAGAGGATTTTTTTCTACCTAAGTAAGTGTCATTGTCGCATTTATATTTTTTTTTCGGTAAGGAGGGGTTGGATCCGCCATTGGCTACCCTAAACGCTGTCTTGATGAGTGCGAAAATGATACCCTTTTTGGTCATTTTGCTTGGTTTTGTGACCCTTTTCGCGGTCCGTGCGGTCCGCGCCGCGGTGTGAAAACCCTACCCTTTCCCGCGTTTTTCTGCTCGCGGATGACAAAAGGTTTAGGTAGAGTGGCCCCCCCCGGGCATTTTTATGACATTAAATAGCCTACAGTTGCAAAACCACAAACACCATGTAAGTCACATTTTCAGCAAGTGTTCATAATAAAACTCAACTTTTTGAATGTTAAAATCACCATTATCAATCGCATGTGCATTTTATGGGAAAGCACCCTCAGAGCTCAATTTTAAGCAAAAACGGCATTTTCAAGAAAACGAAAGGCTACGGTGAGATGAACGTTGCATAGCATGATTCCTAATACCCCAAAACATGGGTATTGCCACCAAAATAAAGCAAATTGAACAAAAATGATTGAGTTATGGTCAAAAATCAAATTTTTGACAATTTGGCGGCCATTTTGGATTTTTCCATGGGGCACCCTGGTTTTTGTACTTTTTTTTTCATTTTTTTCTTCAAAAGTGGGATCAGGGTGATAAAAGTCATCAAACGAGCCTGTGTTCGAAGTGATCTGAAACATTGACCTTCTATAGCCTACCTCTATTGTAAACATAGTGAGCATTATCTTATTTTTCCTGAATTCAAATGTATCTTGCCCAGAATTACTAGTACTACCAGTATCATTTGTATACATGTGTGATCTGGCCATAAAAGGATGCACTTGTGAGCTGTGATTTATATACGGTTTTCTTTATAGCTGATCAAAAAATACCAGATATTCAAACAGGTGGTGTCTGGATACAATGGATAGTCATTATGATATTGTTGTAATTTAGCAATAAGTAACAGACGATATGAATGAGATGAAATGCCACATTTTGTCAATGATCAGCTCGCCCAGATCACCCAGGCAAAGCTGCATAGATCTAGGACTGAGCAATTAAGACAAGGCTGGTAATCATGCTGTATTGTTAAATTTGATGGTGGGGTTTAAGATATTTTGGGATGGCTCTAACAAATGAGGTTTATGTAAGAGCAGGCAACTGCATCATTTTGTTATTGCTGGACACATTCAGTCGTCAAATATAAAATGTGCAATACAGTAGGAGAAATCCAGGATTTGCCAAGATATTAGCTGGTCCATATCCCTTGAAAATTTACGCCACTGTATTTGCTTCACCGCATATTTACGCCACTGTATTTGCTTCACCGCGAGGTTCACCTCTAGCTGATTGCGAAAGAACAGGAAATTCCCCAAGAACGGAAAATTCCATAAGATAGTTTTGAACTATACTGATCTTTTCTGACATTTCAGCTCATGACCACACGTATAAACATGATAAATAGATCAACCACGTGTAATTTCTGATCACGAATTTGCAATACCAGTTAAGATTCTAAATAATTCATTGTTTATTTAGCTTTTATTGTATCAAATTTCGCCGCCAGGCCACGTGCGAATGCAGCTGCATGCAGACGGCCATTACGATCATTTCATGATAAAATGACATATTTTAGCAATTAAAACACACAATGATTTATTTGGACATCAAATCTAGGTTTGTTATTCTTAACTGATTTTTTTATAAAATAATCCGGACTTAATTACCATTGTTTATTCTTGTTTACTTGCAATTGTCGGCTCCCCCGATTAACATATGAATGGAACTGTTTACTGTAAATATTTGGATTGATCCATTTAATTAATGGGGGTAAGGTAGTTGCTTTATTGTAAATACTCAATCTTGAAAGAACATAAAAGTGCTAAACAATTGCTTCAGAGAGAGCTGTGTCTGTGCTGATATGATTGACACTCTTGTGGCATATTTGGGGTCTTTTATTCTTAGTTTTAAAGAGGTCGGGTAGGGAATTATCGGCTGGGATCACAGATTATAAGCGACAATTTTCCATATTTTCATCAACATGATCGATTGATTTATTTATTTACACTTGTGTAGCATGGATATATGGTTGTCTACCAGGACCCTTTAGGTGCGTAATTACGCCGATTCGGCACATTTTCAGCGCAGATTTGGCGCGGAAAACACTGATTTTTTGGTGCGTGGAAAAAAAACGTGGATTTGCCGAAAATCGCGCACGGAAATCGAGTTTTCTAAACGCGGATTCTCCCAGGCCGTAATTAATGGCTATTGATTGAAATCGGAGTTCCACTCTCCCCATGATAAGGGCTGGAAAAATGCCAAATTTCCTGGGAACACAATCAATATTTCCCTCCAAAGTTGCAAAATACCATTCAATTCTTATTTATTTTCATTACAAAAATTCCCTCCAAATAGGAAAATTTCCCGGGAACTAGGTTCCCAGTTCCCGCACTTTTTCCAGGCTTGCCCATGATATTTACATTTAAGGACAAATGAACCATGATAGGACCCCCCCCTCCCCTACTGAGGGGAGGTAGCAGGACGCTCCATGTACAGAGAGGAGAGTTATATCTGTACATGTAAGCATGACATGAAAAAGTGGGGAATTTGAGAAGCTCCTTCCTAGGAAATTTTGTAATTTGGAGGGGAATTGTGCCTTTTTGTACACAAAATCATATACATTTTGGTAAATTTGGCAGCTGGCTTCCTGGGAAATGAACATTTCTTTCATGCAATGCATGCAAGTTGGTTTTTAAGAAAGATCGGTGTGAAAACTCATGACTATCCCACAGTATTGATACGATCTGCACCTTGGAGCTGCAACCCGAAGGGGATATACAACAATTCTGAAATTTCCCCTACAGAAGAGTCATTATTATTATAATTACATCAATGCCATTGAGTCATGAACTTGTCCTTTAGGCAAATTTTTAAATTTAGCAATCTATGGGGTCATACATATATCATCAACAGGCATGACACCTTATGCAAAATACTTATATTTCAATTCAGAAATTCCTTACCATCATTATTTGTGTCTACTAATGGAAAAATCTTTGCACTGGAGGCTGCTGCTTCTTGGAAGTGTTCCTCAGTTTTCTGGAATATCCACTCTATCAGTTCCTCTTCTGTAAGATATTCATCAGTATTGGTATCTGCTCTGTAATCAAGATACAAATACACATAAAAGACTGTAAATTAGGCCTGAAAAAATCTGTAACAAAGGAAAATGTTAGGGACGGTCAGTCAGACTTTTTTTAGATGAACTTCACAATGTTACTCTAAAATCAACATGCTCCATTTTGATTTTTTTTCAATTGCGTAAAAAAGATCTTTCATTTTACTGTCTTATAGTTACATGCCTTTTTTGTCTTATTTTTAAAGTTTTTGTGTCTTTCTGTTTCGTACAAAACTGTGTTTTTTTCAATTGGAATGAAAATCACTGGTCTGTTTGGCAGATTTTTTTTTATTTTGTGCATTTGTATAAACATTTTTGAGTTGGCCGGTTTTTTAGTCGGTCGATTACGGCAAACAACTTTTTTTGCCCTTGCCAGGACGTCTTGATGAAATATTTGGGTAAATAACTTTCGATTTTTGGCAAAGGTTAAATATTTACGTGTCCCAACAAATTTAACACCAATTTTCAGTTGGATACTTTTTTGGTCCCACAAATGGATTACAAATGACCAGATGGTTAAATTGGTTCCGAAGGTAGATTTTCGTATCAAAAAGAATTTTCAATTTGAGTATTCTTATTTTTTCAGGGACAATAGCCAAGTTGCAGAGGGTTTCCAAAAGCATTATATAAAGAGTTTCTCTTTTTTTAAAGTTAAGACACCACTGATCTTTTTGGGGCCACATCAGAGGGTGGTATTTGTACCAATCCCATATGCATTGCAATTTGCCTATTACTGGTTACTAAACACAACCTCAGTACTTAGGGTAAAAAGTGGTTCAAATTAAGAACTACATACATTTCATAATAATGCTAAAAATACCCTACGTACTAATGCTTGATAATTGGGCTAAAATGAGCTTAAACAGTAAAAGTTTTTTTGTGTTAGCATAGAATTTTGGTGTGATCACATGACCGTATTGGGTGAAATTTTCCCAAAAAACTGGTGCATGGTGTGGGATTTGAATCAATACACCCTCTGGGGCCACTTCTTTGGATATACGTTTTCTTCAACCAAGATTTGGTCACCTTAAAAAGGGCAATCACAAATGAAAATGCATTGTATGCTACACATATATTAGCACTACCAAACACTTTACATTTTCTCCTTTGTGTTTGTGCTTCATGCAAAAAAAAACATTCACAAGCATATGGCAGACGTCATAATGACTGTGTTGAATCATGAATCCCCTCCCCAAAAGTGAATCCATTGTCCAGGATCTGTGTAAGAGCCAACTTTTGTCACATTTATGCCAAAAGCATCCATTAATTTCGTCCGAGTGCATATTTTGCACAATTTTTTTCTATAAAGTGCTGAACTTTGCAAAATCGTCAGCCCCACGGCAGTACAAAAGTTTCCACCCCCTTTAGTCAATTAAAGGGGCATTTTTGTGATCCACACCTCGCCCCCCCCCCCCCCCGACTTACTCAAAAGGGTTTAGATAATTTTTCATCTCATCTTAACCCGTTAGCCTCTGAAATCAACGTGTACCTAATCTTAACATGCAAATTCGTATTGGTAAGAAATTCGCAATTTTGTAATTTTTTTTTTAATTTGCAAATTTGTATTCTGTCCGTAAACGGCAGAAATTAAAACAATGCCTTATGTGGGACCGTAGGAACAAACGTTGCTCATAACACAAAACGGCAAGATCGGGATGTTCTGAGTGTCCATTTGTTCAAATAAGAGTCTCTACACCAGACTTTGTAGGGCGTCTGTGGAAATTTGATATTCGGTTTAATATAGGTTTTAAAACAAAAATATGTGACCGGTTAAGAAGTTTTTTTTCTTTGGGTAAACGATTTAGGTGGTATAAAGAACCATTTTAGACAAAATTCCTACACGGTCCATCGATTTTTCTTGGAAAAGGCGAATTAAATGTCGTGTTTTGAAATGGCATCAGTGCGTGACCTGATGTTGGTGTAATCCATGCACATCGGGACTTTGGGAAGCCTTTGCTGGCTGCTGTGGGATCACCTCAAACTTTGTGAATAAGCTTTTCTCAGGGATATCTAGTGAACAATGAATAAAACAGGTGTCGAAATCACGAAATGCACCTTTAAGACCAGCGTAACTTTTATGGGGGTGGAGGAAGAGGTTAATACTTTACAATTGATCCTTGCTGGTTCTACGTCTGAACATACTTAGCAAAAATTTCCTTGAGTCTTCTTATTCCTTCCTTTTCTGGTATGGAATCAAAAGCTTCATGATCTGGTCCTAAGAACACTTCCTGTCTGAAGTCTTTGTTAAGTTCGCCATTCCTATCCATCCTGACGCCATCAATATGTTGCGGAGGCAGCATGTCAATGCCATTTCCATTGTTCCCATTTGATTGTCCTGGTAAAACGTGCAATTTTTCCTTAGTTCCATTTGGTATCACTGCTCTGCAGTGTACTGTATGTACAAAGGCTGTAATAAGCCACAACGTGACACAAGAGAGGCACACACTGACATTTAGGATTTGTGCAATGGTTCTGTGTTTAATATATTTCAAATACATGTTGAAGGTTTACAGTTATTGTGACGTCCTCGGGGGATCTTCTATAAGTGACTTGGTCTTGTTGAAGGATGACTCACTGTTTTGTCACACATTTCCTTTTCCTAATTGAGAGGAGAACCAAATGTAAAATTTTACTTCACAATATTCACTACATTATGATACATACATATGGAATTAACCCCCTGGTTACTATTGCATTTATTACAGTGTTTCTGATTGGTTAATTGCATGTTAGAATAATTTGAGCAACCAATTAAATTAGAGCTTCTAAAATATTTAAGACTAATCCTCTTCAGCCCTACCACCATTCTTACCATGTTGCTGATTGGCTCAATTAATCACATAGCCTTCCTTGTAGCCAATCAACAGGTAGTTCTCAGAGGTTAAAGGTGCAAGGAGAGATTTCATGTCATCCATATTTTCTGTAATATGTAGTGATTTCATATAGATTATAGACACACAATAGATTCCCCATTTTCTTTGGCTACAGAACTTTAAATGAAAACAAAAGGTGATTTGTATATTTCAATTGAAAACATAGGCTGAATATCGTATTTGCTCCTATACGAAATTAGAAATTTCACAATTTTTGTACCATAGAAACAGTTCTCAGCTTATTTCCGATGGGGATATTTTTAATAGAAAGCTTTACACCAGTGCAAAAATCAGAATTTTCACACTTTTTAGGGACACCTGTTATTTGAAATCTCTTGTTGCACCTTTAGAGCTTGAACTAATATACCAAGAGGGATATGAAGCTTCCTATTCACTCTGTGAAATATTTATAATTACGTTCATGTGTGCCACCATAGTTGGCAGTGGTGTTTGTAACCCACCCTTTTTATTTTTAATCCACCCTTTTTATGAAAACACCCTTTATATTGAAAAGTAATAACCCACCCTTTTTACAATTCATTGGAAATTCTACAGCTGTCACACCGTTGTTTCTTTTTACCAATTATATGTAGATAACATACAGAGTAAGATCATTTTAAATTTTTTGTTTGTCAATTAAAATCCACTTTGCCCACAAAAAATGCATTTGTATTTAAGGGGAACCTAACTTGTTGGATGTTATGACACTTTCTATTTTCAAATTGGGACGCATCATGGCAAACATGCATTGCACAGATAGTAATTTGCATTGTTATCAGAACCCACCCTTTTTATTTCTGACCCACCCTTTTTTACAAAACCACCCTTTATAGCAATAAAATACAGTATCCCACCCTTTTACCACTTTTTAGAATGTTTGAAACCCACCATTTCTAAAGCGTGGGTTACCAACAGTGGCCACGGCTATTATCATAACTTTGTGCTCAAACTACATTTTTATAATGCATGTTAGATTTCATTATTTCTTTATACTTTTGGCTTACTATTAGCGTTTTTCTATTGAGCATCCAGTATTTTACCGGTGAGATATTTCCCGGGTAAATAGTGCATGATAGTGGAGAGAGGGTAATTTCTACAGGAGCAAGCATTCGGGAAAATAGCCGACTTCAGTGACCCAAGTGAAATTTGCCGGGTAGAGATCACTCACGGGTCAATATCGCAATGCATTGTGGATTGACCCGGGAATGACATCTGTGATACGGCCATATAGAACTCCACATAGGTTAGTCTTTCCTTTACGTTGTTGATTCACGATATTTCACCCAAAATCTGACGTCCGGTTAAGCGAGATGCTGATTTACTTCAACGCCGAGCATTATGCTATAAAACACAATGAGCATGACGTGCACTTGCAGTCGTTTCGCTGCTCCATGCATCAACTTGTGTGTTGTTGATCTAAATTGTAAGCCGCGCCGTTGCTTCAGTGACCCAGCCAATTTCCGGTTTCTCTATTGCATGCGCACTGATGCAGAGCGGGGTCTTTTTCTATTAACGTGATCCGGTATGTTTCCAAAAAATCCTTCCAAAACAAGGATGTTTGCCAGAGCCAGAGAGAATTTCCCCGGTAAAAAGTAGCAAATACCAGAGAAGGTCATTTTCTATTCAGTTTTAATCCTTTACCCGGTTTGATCCGGAAAATATTGCTAAATAGAAAAATGCCTTATTACTCATTTATTTCTCCACTAACGGGATGCCCGCGCTTCGCACGAGCCCCCACTAGCTAAGAAAACTGGAGCGATCACCGAAACCATGCATTCAATGAACATGTGACACAGCAAAACAACCCCACCCCCATAACACACAACCATATGGCATATTGGTCGTACTTGAGCTTGATTATCCCTAATCCATGTAAACTGTGTGAATCAAAAGCAAAATGATTAAGATGCTGTCGTTCCTATATAATTGGTATATTCTACCTCATACATTTTGCCCTTGTAACCCATATTCATCTGCTGTTTCTCCCCCTTCCCTGTGTTCCAGCAATCCATATTATTTCTCATAACTACTCCCAACTGCCAGTTATTCATATTTTCTACCTGAAGCGCCAGGATTCCTGGCAACTTTCTGTAACGTATTCTTAAGGCTGAGGCTCATGGTTGTTCTAGTTTTTCTTATAATCCCTCATCACCCGAGCCCTATCCCAACTACCGTCCTTCTAACTCTCTCTCTCTCGCTTTGTCTGTCCGTGTGTCTGTCTCTCTCTCACAATAATTTCTCCAATTCCCTAGATCCCGCTCATATCCAGCAATGCAATATAGTTTCCCAATACAATTTTTAAAGTGTAAACATCAATATTCCTCCGCCAAGTTAACATATTTCTGTAGGCAACTTTGTTCTCACATTTCTGTCGTGCAAGGAATGTTTGAAAAAGCTATATACCTCCTATATCTCCGTGGCACCTATTTCGCTCGCAACCGTCGCATCGCTCGCTATGCGCGGTCGTCTCTTCTCAATCTCTCGCCCTATTACTCCCTCCCTGGCACTCACTCCTCACTGCACTCCACTCACTCACATTCCCATAGTTGTCACAATCCAGTGCAAGTAGTTCACATTTTCTTCCAATTAAACTCCCGTGTCTCACATTTCTGTCGTGCAAGAAGCATTGAAGGAAAAAAATATTCTCCTATATGTCTGTACTTTTTGCATTTCAAAACCTTCTCCCTCAAATATCCATCCTGGACCTACCTGCCATCAGTGACAATGGAAGTGAAATACACTGTGGGGATCATCCGCAACAAAAGATGCAGGCATCCGCGACACAGTAGAGAAATCACCACTTCCGTAGCCTTAAACCCACTGTTGTAAACGCTGTCACTGCCCGAGTCCACATTGCTACAAGAGCACATCTTACACATAATAGTGGTTTTAACCCATAATGCAGGCAGGGACGTGCTACATGTCCACGTTTTTCTGTTTTTTCCATAATAGTTTGAAACTATGTTCAAAGTTTCTAAACGTACAATGACATGACCCCCTCCAATACCCCACCACCACCTCCCCCAACCCCAACCCCGGGGCCCCCTACCCAACACCACCCCACCCTCTAATCCCAACACCTTCCCCTCCTAACAACTCACCTCCCCTCCCCACCACCACCTCGCCTCACCAACACCCACCTCCCTCCCAACACCCCACCATCTCCTTTCCCAAACCCACCTCTCCTCACCACAACACCCACCCTCCCTCCCCAACACCCACCAGTCTCCTCACCAACACCCACCTCTCCTCCAACACCCAATCCCTCCCACCCCAACCCCTTCCCCAACACCCCACCATTCCCACCACCCCACTCCCTACCCAACACCCCATCCCTACCCAACACCCCACCCCCTACCCAAGACCCCAGCAGCTTCCCCCAGCAGAATTTGTCTCCAAGTGCGTGACTCCCCTTGATTCCAAAATAGAACTTGTGGATTGCGTGAACATTGATTCACGCAAATGAAAGAAAATAAATTTTCAAGTACATAAAACATCACTTAAAATGTTGTTCCTGCTTGTATATTATTGTTATAATAATAATTATTATTACCGTAAGCACTCGGGTATAAGTGCCCCCCCAAAAAGGAAGATTTTACTTCAGAATAGGGGTGGGCTATACTCCGTGAGGGTCTAGTAAGAACTTGCAGAAATACAGATACTAAAACTTGCATATCATGTCAAGAGCACATTATTCACCAGGTACCATTTAATGTAAGCTGAAGTCTAACACTTTTTTCATCAGATATTCTGAAAACCTAGTTCAATTTTTTCCATATTCACATTCTCAAATAATTAGAGTAAACAAGCCCATCTCAATTCATTGGGCCCTACTTGATGCTCTATAAAATAGTTTTCCAGTTTTTAAAATGTGATATTTGATTGTGTAATTACTGCCACATTGTGTCCTGAATGCAAAAATTACCAACTGGGCTTATACCCGGGTGCAGGCAGCTCCTGCATTTTCTTTAAAGTGGGGGTGGGGCATGTGGGCTTATACCCAAAGGGGCTTATACCCGAGTGGTACATTATTATTACCCCGGGAGCATTATCTGAACAGAGCACTAGTGGCTTCGTGAAAAAATAATGCACGCTGAAAACAATAAACTCAATTCTCATGGGCCTACTATTATAGCAACATGATATAGTCCCTTTCTCTACTCCGTGCAGTGATAACATTGACGCAGCTTTACGCACGCGTCAGGTATGCCATCTTTGTGCCGAGTGTAAAACACCTGTCGCTTTAAGCCAGCGCTTGCGGTTACTGGTCGCCCATCAATTTCGCGGCTGACGTCACTCTACAGAGGTAGGGAAGTGGAGTATAGCAGCTAAAGAAACTTTCTGAACGGCTTTCGAACTTTACAAATTATAACATACGGAATTTTATATTTAAGACAATATTTAAAATATCAAAACATATCATCCTTTTGAGAGAAAAAAAGCTTGTCCTCGTAAGATGTACGCTTTCGGAAAGAAACAGTACAAAATCACATTATTTGGAATGGTCTGCGCATGTTAATTCAACTACTCTTTTATTACGATAAACCAATATTTTTCAACAAAATTTAAGTCAGGACTGACCCAATAGATTTTGTTAGATACTAATTCGTAGAGGGTATATGATACAGATATGTTCTTGATATTGAGAATCGATATCAAGTAATGTGCATGTTTATTTCTAGTTGCTACTAGAATAACGTGTGGCGCACCGGAAAGCGCAGGACTCATGATCCTAAGTTCGTGAGTTCTAGCCCCGCTGAAGTCAAACGTGTTTTTTGTGTCCCTGGGCAAGATACTTAGTCCTCAATTGCCTCGTCACCCCACGCAATATGGGGAGCTGTTAGGGGGAATACTACAATCTAAGTATGGATAGGTTTTGAGAAGCGCCCGTGAAAGCAGCCCACCTATATGAAATGAAATGATTCTATGATTTCCTAGTAACAGTTGAATAAATGTAAAAGCGCTTGCTACTGAATGTGATAATGCTCTATATAAATCTGCACATTTATTTTTTATTTATCTATTTTCCTAGAATTTGTGACTTGTGGTGACCCACGTGAATTATCTGATGACACGTGAATTATCTGATGACACGTGCATTATCTGACAGAGCACTAGTACATTCGTGAAAAATAATGCACGCTGAAAACACTATAACACTTAATTCTCATGGGCCTACTATTAGCAACATGATATAGTCATTTCGCTACCTCCGTGCAGTGATAACATTGACGCAGCTATTTCTCACCGCTTCCAGTCATGCCATCTTTGTGTCGCGAGTGTAAACACGCTGTCGCTTTTTAAAGCTCCGCGCGTGCGGTTTAGAGGCCTGGTGCGCCCATCAAATTCGCGCTGACGTCACTCACCGAGGGTAGGGAAGTGGCGTTAGCAGCTGAACTTTCTGAACGGCTTTCGAACTTGGCAAATTATAACATAAGGAATTTATATTTAAGATCAATATTTAATATCAAACGTATCTCCTTTGAAGGAAAAAAGCCTTTGTTCTCCGTTAAGATGTTACGCGTTTCGAAAGAAACAGTACAAAATCACATTATTTGGAATGGTCTGCGCATGTTAATTCAACTAAAATTCTATGAAATGTATTAAATAACAAAAAAACCTTTTTTCAAACAAAATTTAGTCAGGACTGACACCATAGATTGTAGACTCTAAGTTCGTTAGAGGGTATATGAGTCAGATCTGTATTCTTAATATTGAAATCAACTCGATATCCACGTATTCGAGTTATTTCTAGTTGCGTACTAGAATAACGGTGTTGGCGCAACGGATAAATCGCAGGACTCCTGATCCTACGTTCGTGAGTTCGAGCCCGCGAATCAACGGGTTTGTGTCCCTGGGCAAGCTACTTAGTCCCGCATTGCCTCGTTCACCCAAGCGAAATATGGTGAGCTGTTAGGGGGAATATTACAATCTAAGTATGATGGTTTGAGCGCAACAACCGTAAAGCACCCCCCTAGATGACATAAATGATTTTGATGATTTCCTTGTGACAGCGTAATAAATGTAAAGCGTTTGATACTGAAGGTGGAATTAAGGCGCTATTAAATCTGCACTTTATTTTTTATTTATCTTATTTTACTAAAGTTTTGTGGACTTGGGTGATGACCCCGTGCATTGTCTGACTGAACCCCTGCAATTATCTGATGACCCGTCAATTTCGACCAGGCCCCAGTGCATTCGTGAAAAGTGCACGCTGAAAACAATATATAATCTAACACGAGAAGTAGATTTCTATATAATGTAACAAATTGCCTCTTTCGTCGATAAAAACACCAAAGTCGATATCAAGTAATTGACGTTATTTCTAGTTGCTACTAGAAGCTGTGACTTGTGATGACCCGCATGCTTGTCTGATGACCGTGCATTATCTGATGACGCGTCATTATCTGACCGAGCACTAGGGCATTCGTGAAATATAATGCAGGCTGAAAACAATAGATAAGCTAACACCCGAGAGTAGATTTCTAGATAAGTAACAAACTTGCTCTTTGTCAGTACTACTTGTTTGGATACTCTTTTGTAGACCTTATGTTGGATACTTTTCTTCTGTTTTTTGGGCGCTTACCCGGCTTGTGGGACGCGTATCCGCTAACCATTCGAACTTGATCTGGCCCCGGCCCAAGCTACACCCACCCCACCAAGTTTCGTAATTGTACGACCCCCGACCCTCGGAGAAAACAAGCGTACAGACCATCCGACACCAACATACAGTGGCCTATTATAAATAGGATTACAGTACTATGGCGGTCCCCAGGGTTTCACCATCACCTGGGTTTCGCATCACCTGGGTTTCGACGATCACCCACCTCTGGTTGAATTATTTTGTGGTTTCGCGGCTTTTACCCTTGATGCCCCCGATGGACTTTGTTCGTGACTTGTAAAATTTCCTCCGCATCAACAGTACCCGCCCCCCAAGTTTTCTCCTGGTAACACCAGGTTTACTTGGCTTTTGAATGAAAGATGAACAAATTAACGAAATCCTATCTCAAAGATGTTTGTTTCCATAGACTTGTTTTGCAGGTGCACGCACACTATAAACACTTACCCTTCCAAAGGAATTTATCCACTCCACTGAAGCACACACATGCCCATACCCAGATTTTCGGAACTTAGAGATAGGCCTAGATGCCAATGTGTGCGTCTGGCCCATTAAGGGGCCAGCTTTACATTTTATAGATTTTGTGGCTCATCTCCCGGGCGCTGTGGGGCCATGATGCGTATAGACATGGCCAATAAATGCAATGATCTTTCAATCATAATGAAAATTCCAATACTTCCAGGCGCCTGTGGTTGTTTTGGTTGAAGGCATCTGAGGGATTGCATGTACATGGTACAGTCTGAAACTTGTTCTTGATGTTGCACATAATTTCTTGTGTTAGCTCCTGTCTGCTTGGAGAATGACTGTTGTTGATGAAGGATTCTGTTGGTGAGAGATGCATTCCCCATACGGAATGCTCCTCTCACCTACTGATTGTGATGTTTTTCATCATTCACCATCATCATGAGATATTTGCTCGTGTATCAGCATCTCTTTTCATCACCACCCTTGGTACGGTATTCACACTACTTTTCGTCGTGTACAGTGTATTCATTTGATAACGGCCGATCGTGCCTAGAACCTCTTTTTTCCGATACAAAAAATTGATACAATCTAATTAGTCTTCTTGACTAACCAAATTTCAGTGCCTAAAATTATAATTACAGGAGGATGAAAGAGGAAGAAAAAAAAATAAAAATACACCCCCCTGTGGGATTTTTTCGAGTCCAGAGACCTCGGGGTCCCGGGTGAGAGCCCTTAAACCGCTGCGCTAAGCATGATTTCTTTATTTATGTTGAAAATCTAACTTTAAAGGGGATGGCCCGATTTACGGATAGAAGTTTTCAATCTAATAGATTGGCCTCCACGCCAAAACCCCATCGTAACGTTCGCGCTGATACTTATCAATCCGTTTTGATGGCAGAGCTAAAAAACGTGATTTTGTAAAAGTCCCCCATAGAGTACTGTGAAAATTACTATTGGTCGAACCAAAATGTTGCACATTTTTCTCGCTCATAACTTCCAAACCAAACATCCTTTGGTCTAAAATTTCACCGGGTAAATGAGAAAAAATATAGCTTTTCTTCGATACCAAAGATACCACTCTTCCTGTAAATCTGCTGGGGCTTCTGGGGCACGAGCTATAAAGCGATCGGGGTGCCACATTACTTCAGAGCCTGGGAAACCTTCCCTACCTTAAAACCACGCAAACATCTAAATTTACCTTTGCGTAGCGAATAATGAGTCGATTGTAAGATCTAAACAAGTAATCACACATCGTCAAATAATTTTGGATCAATTTGAAGAGATTGATTTGGATACATTTCCCCGATCATCCGAAATGCTTTCCGAAAGACGGCTTAAATCATGTGCTCATATGTCCCACCCCCAATGCCCATCTATCCCCCCTCCTGACGGTCACAGGCATTAAATAAAATCATAAAATTCCTTTTGGCTCAGATTTATGCTGTTTCGTATGTTTTCCACCGTCTCCAACCCTGTTGAAAACATTCGAAGGCGCCCATGCGATCCAATGTTAAAAATGTTGGCTACATCATATATATCTGGGCGTTTTAGGTCGTTACCCCGGTATTTCACTACGAAAGTATTGAGAGAGTTTCCCCGCCAACGCCCTAGTCGTGAGCTACACCACCTACGGTGGTTCCGGAACGTTTCGTCTTTTTATTTCTAATTTAAACAAACTTGCTCTTCCCAAGCTTGCGTCGGTACTACTTGTTTGATACTCTTGTATACCGTATGTTGGATTGTCCGTTTGTTTTTGGCGATTACGCGGCTTGTGGGGGCGCTCCTACCGCTAACCATACAACTTGGATCTGGGCCAGGCCCAATCTACACCCACCCACCAAGTTTTGTGACCTACTACCCCCGTCCTCTGAAAAACCAGGCAGACAGACATCCAGACAGATACATGCTCCTATTATGAATATAGATTAATATTCCATTATTATCAACATATTATTAAATTAATATTATTATAATTATTTTGATGTATGAGTTCCCCATCAGTCCGCAGGAAACAAACTTGTCGTTTTGGAGGGGGAATGAAAAACACAACGAAAAGAATTGTGATTGTTGACACAATTATAACAACTGTTCATAGGACAACGTAAAACTATTTCATTTAAGGAAACGCTGTACAAACGAATATATAAATATCTCGATAAATACTTCATATGCCACATATCGAGGTTTCATCGACAAAAACAGAATTAGATTACCATAACAATACTTCAAACATCTAGTCTACCATGCGCTATTTAAAATCGTGCGGGTATACGTGGGTTATGGTTGACCGGCCGCACGTTTGCGTCATGCAGGCTAGAAATACACATTAGAAAGCGTCACAAAATGTAAGGTGTATACGCTACTGTCCGTCCATAGTCGCATTACAATCCATATCCCCTATACACTATGCGAATTCCAAAGCGCGCATGGTCAGAACAAATGATTTAATCTTTAAATGGTTATAATTTAGAGCTCCATGAGACCTAGTGCTCCGGTAGAATTCTGGTGTTTAGAAAACCTATTTCCCGCGTGCGATTTTTTCGGCAAATTCCACGTTTTCGCGCACCAAACAACTTGGTATTGTTACGCGCCAATCACGCGCTGAAATATGCCGAATCGGCGTAATTACGCACCTAAATGGTCCTGGTAGACAATCATATCCTGTAAATAAGTGTACATAAATAATCAATCGATCATGTTGATGAAATTATGGAACTGTCCCCTATAATCCTGATCCCGCCGATAATTCCCTACTCTCGCCTCTTGTCCAAACTATACCCGACCCCAAATAAGCTGCAAGAGTGCCCATAATCTCAATCCCAGTGAAACTCTTTCGAGACCCTTGTTTAGCGCTTTATGTTCTTTAACGATACAAGCGGCTAGGAGCCCACCAGGTAACTCTGTCAATCAATTAGTCTTCTTTTGTTGACCGTATTAATCCAATGACATCATACAATTACTCCCAGGTCCCATCGATCCATCACAAGTGCCCAACATCTTTAGTCTGTTTTGGTTTACACTATTTTGCAGCGCGATGAGTGACTATGTACATATCAATGACATGTACTTGATATATTTGTTGCTCACAGTATAAAACGTCGGTTTGACGAACCTGCACCAATTTATAAGCGTGCACTACGAATTTGAAGAATACCATATCAAAAGGTTGAAGAAAAATTAATTTTTATTTTGAATTTCTAATTTATGATTAATACTTCATTTTGAAATTGAAAGAACACTCTCTCCTCTCTCTGAAAGCCAATTAATATAATTTTTTAGCGCTTTAGTTCTTCCCGATTGAGTAGTTTCCAATGAAGCACTACTTACCCCCCATTAAATTAATGGATCCATCCAACTTTACATAACAGCAGTTCCATCCATATGTTAATGGGGGAGGGGGATGACCATTGCAATTAAACAAAATAAACAACGGTAATTAAGTCCCCGGAAATTATTTTATAAAAAAAGAAAAATTAAAAAAAAACCTAGATTTGAAGTCCCAAAAACTCAAGTGTGTTTGACATTGATAAATATGGTCTTTATCATGAAATAAATCGTAATGGCGGTCTTAATGCAGCTTCAGTCGCATGTGCCTGGTGGCAATTATGATAATGAAACTAAATAAGCAGTGAATATTTGAATCTTAAAACTGGTATTGCAATTTGCGATCATAAATTACCTGTTGGGTGATACATTTATCATGTTTATACGTGGGGTCATGAGCTGAAATGTCAAAAAAGATCCGTATTCAAAACTATCTTATGGAATATTCCGTTTCTTTGGGGAATGTTTACGTTTCGTCCTCGCAATCACTCATAGTCCCTGCCAAGATGCCGCAAATCAGTTCAACTCATCGCTCCATGCAGTGATATGGACCAAGCTAATATCTTGGCACATCAATTGATGTATTTTTTTATGGCTGATACACAAGAGGTAGCCTACATGAACGGATTTATAAACTATTCATGCTCATTTCAAGGATGATAAAAACTTCTATCACCATTACACTGCCCGTTTCCTCTCACTCATCTTTTATTCCACCTCATCCCCAGGTAAATAAATAAACACCACTGTTCAATGTGACTTCGATCGCTGCATGGGGTGTGATGTGGTCCGTGACAGGTATACATTTCGTAAGGGTGCGGCATTTATTATTAGCGGGTTGTTTTAGTGTGTTCATGCCCCCACCTTTTGATCATGTGCTCTGTCCCCACCCTCCCAATGCATTACTGCGATTCTTACACTTCCTAGAGACCGCGTGTTATGGCAAGCCTAAGGCCAGAACGTATTGCCGTCAAACGCATTGCGAGTAAAGTACACGCGTTGCCAAAAGTTCACAACCGTTGCGGTGTTGGCCAATTGAAAATGATCAATTTTCTGTGACGTATTGCAAAAATGACACCCCACACGCGTTGCTAACGTATCCTAGCAACCGTTGTGGAAACTCACAAAGCGTTGCAAGCCTTCATAACGCGTTGCTAGATTCACAACGCGTTGCCGAGCTTTACAACGCGTACAAGTTCACAGCCATAAGGGTCATAACGTATGGCCGAAACGCGTTGTGAGAAATAGCAAACGCGCGGCGTCGGCCAATCAAAATCATGAAATTCTGTGACGTATTCAAAAATACGGCAATACGTTAGGAACTTATGGCTTTCACAAGGCTTTGCAAGCTTCACAACGCGTTGCGAGCTTCCACAAAGCGTTGTAAAATCACAAACGCGGTTGTGAAAGTTTGCAACGCGTTGTAAGGTGCGCAAGCGTTGTCAGATGTTAATATTTTTGACCAATGTCACAGGAAAGCAAATCAGAAATTCATTGATTTTGATTGACGACACGCAATGCGTTGACGAAATGTCGCAACGCGTTGTGGACTTCTCACAACGCGTTGCGGCATACGGAAGGACCCTTATGGCTGTGGACCTTAGCAACGCGTGGGGAAGCTTGCAACGCGTTGTGAAGCTCGCAACGCGTTGTGAAAGCTTGCAACGCGTTGAAAAAGTATCTCGCAACGCGGTGTGGGTCTATTTTGTGAAATAAGTCACAGAGAAATCATGATTTTGATTGGCCGACACCGCAAGCGTTGCGAAATGGAGCAAACCGCGTTGACGAAATGTCGCAACGCGTTGCTACTTTCTCGCAAGCGTTGCAGCAATACGTGATGGCCTTTAGGCTTGCGAACGCCGCAAGTTTTGACTTGGAACACACCCGCGATGCATGAAGACACACGAGTACCGTCAGGGAGTATGCAATCGAGTAAGTGTGCACTCAAAGGAGAATAAATGACGGCCCATTACAGTATGATCACTGGTACAACTGTGAGCCTTTCATCCTTAACACGTATTCATGGTGGTCTAGCTACAGTGTACAATACCAAGAACAAGAGAGAATTTTATAGTGAAGAAAATCAGAGGCATTGGAAAATTGACCAAATATGGGCACCAAAAGATCAATTTTACAATGTTTTTGTGTGGTGGGCACGTATTCTCATTGGCAAAGATATTCGCACACCGTCGTTCGGAGAGAACACTCTCTCTATTCGCACGACCGCTGATGTCACACATGTACACAAACAAAATCCATGCGCTTTCAAAAAGCCAGAGAATGCAAAACTCCAAAATCGGGGTCTTTTGGCGCTTGCCTGCCCCCGACTCATTTTCACATATTTTTTTTTTTAATATTAAAAAAAAAAAAAAAAAAAAATAAATGTGTTTCACGTTCCCGATTTGAAGATTCTTCAAATTTTTTTATTTTCAGCAGGGTTCGCCAAGTTTCTTTCCACAGCGGAAAAAAACAGGTTTTTTTCCGCGGTTTTTTCCACCTTGGAAGAAACAGGTTTCTCCAGTTTCTTACACTGAAAGCGGAAGAAACTAAACAGTCTTTAAATTTTCAAGTATTTAAAATCAAACTAGAATTTCGCGTTTCTCGCTTTCACGCTCGCTATATTCATAGAATGTAAGCTGTGGGCCTCCCCATGACCTTTGACCCTGGCACGTGAACCTTTTATCTATCAACATATGAGGGATAACATGGTGCACCTATGACAAAGTTTGGTTCTCATTGAACTTCAGTTTCAATTTAGATGAATTTACATTTTTAGCCATTTTTCACTTGACCTCACATGACCTTTGACCCTTTCAACATGACCTGGACCGCATCAACATATGACGGATCCATTGTGCACCTATGACCATAAATTTTGGGTCCAATTGAAGTTAAACTTTTCAAATGAGGTCAATTTAAAAAAAACTTAACACTTTGGTACACACATCCACACACAATCCACAGCACAACGAATTGGCTAAGTGTTCCCTGCCACCGATAGCTGTGCGCCCACAATGACTTACGTTTTGGTTTTATTTATATAGTGAAGAATATAGTGAAATAATTCAAATAACCATCAGGGACCCCCACCTACCCCATTCAATTGCATAATTAAACCTCCTAAATATAAAAATTATGGAAGAAACTGATTCTCACTTTTCCTAGGTTTGCACGACATTGTCTTTTTTTAGTAGTCACTAGTCCCGCCCCCCAAATGTGCGTGACTGCGACTATTGGCGACTATCAAATGTCCTAAATTTTCGCGAGTTTGAGCGTATTCATTGGTTCCGAATACATGTAAAACCATGCACTGGTTTTGTTACAGTATTCACGTAACTATTAGGACATTGTCGGTACATTGTACACCTTTTGCGAGTGACAACACATAAAACACACTTAATTTCAGCGCAGCGATTTTCGCAATTTCGAGTTTCCGCGCACCAAACATCAGAATTTTTCCTTCGCGACAACTGTGCAAAAAAATGTTGAAAATTGCCGAATCTGCGTAATTCCGCACCTAAAGGGTCCGGTATACAACCATATCCTTTTACATAAGGTGTAAATAAATTAATATCGATATTGTTGATAAAATTATGGAAAATTGTTGCCTATATCATGATCCCAGCCGATATTCCTACTACTTGACCTCTCTACAACTATTATTTAAAAACCCGCATCTAACTGCCGAGTGTCATCCCATCACACAGAGTACGCCTCTCTCTAGCATTTGTTTGGTGCTTTTGTGTCCTTTCCCGTTGAGTATAAAGCAACTACCTCACCCCATTAATAAAATGGATCAATCCAAACCATTGGAAGTAAACAACATTTCATTCATATTTACTCGGAGGGGGGTCTGACAGTTGCAGTAACAAGAATAAACAACGGTAATTAAGTCCAGATTAAATTTTATAAAAAAATCATTTAAGAATAACAAACCTAGATTTGACACCCAACAAATGAATCGTGTGTTTTTTTTTAATAACTAAAATAAGTTTTTAGCCTGAAAAAAAATAGTACTCGCAATATGGCCGCCCTGCATTTAGCTGCTGCCCCACATGGCCTGGTGGCTATTCCGAAACTACTTAGCTTTTAGTAGAAGCTAAATACACAATAAATTATTTAGAATTCTTAACTGGTATTGCAAATTTGGATAAGAAATTACAGTGATTGATAAATTATGTGAGTCCATGATCTGAAAGGTCATAAAAGATCAGTATAGGTCAAAACTGTTAGTTTACTGTCTTAGGGAATTTCCCAGCTATCCGCACATTCGCAATCAGCCAGGGCAGTGCAGGGGTTAACCCGGCGTCAAAGCAAATCATGCGGGGGAATTGGACCAGCGAAATCTTGACTATCATTGTTTCTCCTACCCATTGTGCCTTTTAATAAATGAATCTGCATTACATCCCCAAGCGTCGGTATTTAGTTGCTTAAAACAAACTTTTTCTCCCTCATTGTGCATGCTAAATGACTTCCGATAGTGTAGCAGCTCCACTGAAATATTTACCACTAGTCGACTATTGCAAACCAAAACTCGTAGTCCGCTACTATGGCCAATAGTCGCACTCCGCGACTATAGTCGACTTAGTCCTGCAACCCCTACTTTTCACACAGCAAGGTCAAGCAAGTCCTCCTTGTCAAGACTTTGAACATCTTCAAAATATGTTATAGTCTCCCTACCCGGTTCTCCCACTAAGCATTACAACAAAAGAACACCTTAATGGTTGCTACTTTTATGATTTGTGGAATTTTAAAATTTTACAAATTGCCATACAATTTTAACAGCTTTTTTCATTGTTTGCATCACAGTTACCACTCGATAGCAAAATGTGCACATGGAAGACTTGGAAATAAGTTACAATGATCATCTGTATAATTTGATAGCAGTCAAAACAAATTGTGAACAAATTTCTATATCTGCAGGTACATACTACAGCTATAAACTTGTTAATTAATTTTGAAAAAAGAAAAAAATAAAAAACTTAAAAAAAGCAAAAAATAAAATGATTTTTAAATGGCAAAAAAGATGAATATGGTGTAAATTTATTATCTTTTGTTCATAATATTTCTTTACTTCTTCAGTTTCTTCCAAGTTCTTCGGAAAGAAACTGGAAGAAACACCTTTTTTCCATTTCCTTCCATTCTTCTTCCGGAAGAAAGAGTTTTCTTCCGAACAGTTTTTTCCGAACCCTGCCCTTTGCAGTCAATAATTGCTCTGAAAAAAATAAGAAACATAAACGAGTTGCTCATTTGGCAATTAAAGGAAATGGTGAAATTCTCACGGTCGCAGTCCCGTGTCCATAATAGGCTATTCCTCACCCTCCCATTGAATACTGAAAGATTCTAACTTGGTTGACTAGTAACGGTCAATTATATCTGAAGAGCCGCCTAATCCTTTTACAAATCAATTCCAACTTAATTATATGTTGTGCATTTGATATCTTCCTCTCAATCACCGTTCAAGAAAATTTTAATCCATCAGGTCAAGCTGAAAGTTTTCAAAGTATAATTCTCCATATACTCCAATGGCAATGCTAAGTTTCACTCCAATTTGGGAGTAAATTCAATAACTGAGCAAATACACCGATGTGCGACCGACTGAATATGGAAAATTGGAAAAATGGAAAAATATGTACACCCAACGTGGGATTCGACCCATGACCAATGTGATTAAAAGTCCCAGGATCTTTCGACTGTGCTGCCGGACGTACTGACATGACGTTGGTACACGGATAGCATCGCCTATTTTTGTCTCGGCAATTTATGCTCTCATGTCTATGGAATATAACGAGCACTAGAATTCAACTGAAAGCCTTCGAGTTTCAACTGCTCTTTACCTTAATATACCGTTATCTTCGAAAGTAATATTAATTAATTACCTAAGCTCTAAAGGATGTGACGTGCCGGGACATAATTTCGAATTTTGCAACAAGTTCCGACACTTGATTATTTCCAATCAGTGTAACTTATGGCATCATCTTTTTTAAATTTGGAAAATCGCTGGTGCCAAAAGTTACAAAGTTCTGTGGCTGCCAATGCCATTTAAGGTCTGAGATGTTTGAGATGGAATATTTCCTTAATAAAAAGAAAAAATAATGTTCTTTTGACCTACATTAGCATCTCTAGAGCCTGTAGAATAATTGTCTTACCAATTGTAAACCGATGCTAAATGTGTTCCCAAAAAAGTTAAATGTCAAAATGTACACAGGCTGCCAAATTTGGCAGCCCCAATTGTAGACACAACAAGGGCAAGTTTCACCTGAAAATGTCATAAGGTGAATTTGAATCTGGAAAAATGGTATCAATGATGCAGAAGACAGTCAAGAATGCCTACATATAAAACCATTTATGCAAATAATGAATATTTTTAAAGCCTTTGCAGCTGTAAGTTAGAGCAGAAGCTGTAGTGTGTATCTTGGCTTAATTCTTAAATGGCACTTTCACTACACACCACTCGTCATGACTAGATAGTCTATTGATAACATCAACCATAAAAAAAAAGTTAAGACTATCTGTCATGATCATCAGGACTAGACACTTGATTATGTCAGGCCATAGCGGTTCCCAATTTGGGCCGCACGGACCGTCGTGCCGATAGACACTTTCATTCTCATTTGAGTTGTACACCATTAATGGACAGTCTGAGATTACTGCACAACCTCGCAACTTCGCAGTTTTATTTTGACGTATTCACTTAGAAATATCGTACAATCACAATTTTGGAGTCAAATTATTTCTAAGAAGTGGTAATCTTTTGAACTAGCAATATCCTGAACAGATACTCATTTTAAAACAATCATTGCCTGTCCGATCTACGATACGTGTTACATGACGAAGTCGAAGTACATTTCATTCTCCTAAGCTAAGCTAAAAATGAGGCTCATTGACACCCGGAATCTGACCTGATATGCTACGCATCATGCATTATTATATAAGCTCTACGAAATAAAAAGCCAATCCACGATGCACTATCAACCTGAGATGAATACAGCTATCAACAGAGTGTGATCAACAAGTCAACACAACGTTACTTACAGCAGTATGTTTTCCCATTGCAACAGGGAATTGTCAGTCAGTTAGATCCGTTATGCTAAAGGGCACCGTGTTGTGTTGTCAATGCACCGTTCACGAGGTCCACAGTGCGTGTACGTTTATGAAGCTCATAGTGTCTCACTTTTGGTTTTAATATTCAGATATAACCGCCTGTTATCTGGGGGATAATAAGGCAGGGGCGGATCCAGGGGATTTGAAAAACGTTCAAAATTACCGGGGGGCTGAAAGGGCCGTTAAGGGTCCAAAATAGCTTAAAATGGGTGATTTTGCAAGAATTTGCAGAATTACCGGGAGGCGCGCGCCCCCTCGCGCCCAGCCCCCTCCCGATCCGCGCCTGATAAGGGCCTTATCGTGAGATAACAAGACATAACTTAGACCACTATCGTGAGACACCCGAAAGAATCAAAATATTTTAAATTTGCCAGAATAGCTTAAAAGTGAAGCATAACTAGGATTCTCATATTAATAGGTTATTATTGAACGAAACAATTACTGTCTGTTTCAATTAACTTAGAGGTCCGGTTTTTATTAATTATTTAAAAAAATACGCTTTCTAAAAAATAACGAACGAAAAGTTGTTATTATCATTGGACCAACAAGATCATTGGGTTCCCACTTCAAAAATGATTTCTTCTTTGGATTTTTATTGAATTTACACTGATAGTTCATGGCAAACGACAAAAAATGGGTCCAGGTGAATATGACTTTTGGACCTGAAACTTTGATGGCAGACCCATTCACGAATTCGGGGCGCTTCAAAGCATTGTTTCATACGAACAATATTATAGTTCATGGGCCTTTACTTTGATTTCAGGTGTTTTTGAGCGGGCAGTAAATGGAATTGGCTATAAATGCATAGTGCAATCAATACTTTTAAGAGAGGCCCTGTCTCTTTTATTCAATTGGTTACGGACTTGTCAATGATACAAGCTCTCCTGTAATGTTGTCAATTTCAAGGTAATGCCGTGTGACACCTGGGATATCATCTCGTTGTATTGCAAACCAAAGGTTCGGGGTTTCGGATTTGATCTGTGAGGCAAAGTTGGTTTTTATTTATTTTACTACCAGTTAGCGGCAAATTATGATCGTGACTATATCCTTACGACGACAACTTTTAACTACCTACAAAGCGGAGGCACTAATGGAACCTTCCACAAAAACATAATTTCTAATGTACCAAACCTTATTCGATCATTTTTAAAACGAGGGTTAAAATACACAGATTTCAATAGATTTGAAGGTTTAAAAGTCCCTATTTCCCTATGGTCATGTAAAAAACGTCTTAGGTCCAAGGATACCAAAAAACTTTCTTTTCGTGATTTATTTCGACCGTGCATATTTTGAAAATAATTAATAAAAACCAGACATCTAAGTTAAATGAACAGGACAGTTGTCATGCGGGCTTTAGTCAGTGGTGATACACGTACTGTAGATATGGCCCCAGACCTATATATACTTACAGCATGTACAGCATATCTCAAGACCTGGAGGCTCAAGCTGAGTGAAGCCAAGACCACCGCTAATGGTAATGCCTTCCATCTCAACACCAGGCGCGTAGCTAGCCAGACCAGTGGTTCTTAGGGGCAATTTCCCTGTAGGTGCAACAAATGTCCTGATCACAAGCAAATTAATTTCCCGTTCGCAGGGCAAAAGAATCCGAAAAGAGGTTGATTTAACATGAATGTCCGTGTTTGTTTCCCGATTTGCCCTAAAGATTTTTTTCAGAGGGGGCACTCTGCCCCCCCCCCCTTTGCCCCCACCTGGCTACGCCACTGCTAAACACCAAAGAGGTTCATCACCAGCTTCAAATCAACCTCAATGGAGCGCCCATGATACGATCCTACGCCAACTTATCTGGGAGTGAAGCTTGATCGGCAGCTTACTTATCGACAGCATCTCGAGTCAGTACATGCAGTATGTGCAAAGGTATCTTCGAGGATTAAACTCCTGTGCCACCTTGCTGGATCTTCATGGGGTGCTAGTTCATCCACTCTACGCACCACCGGTCTGGCTAGGTCTACTGCGCTGTGAATATGCCGCCCCAGCATGGTGGAATAGCTCTCACACAAAGAAGCTGGACACTAACTCAACGAGAGCCATGAGAACCATTACTGGCTGTCTTCGTCCCACCCCATCGGAGTTTCAGGCATTGCACCTGCAGTGCTTCGGAGAGAACATCACACACATAAACTGTCGAATAAAGCTCTGTTGGACAATAAGCACCTGCTGCATAACACTGTAAAAGAATCACACCAGATCGGCAGACAGTGACTGCTACTCCCCAGCTCCACATTCAACATCTTACAGACTTGGAACAATGCCTGGCTACTAGATACTGCAAGACCAGACCAATTCACTATCACACATATGACAGAACTCCCATCTGGTAGCAATCTTCCAAGTAAGGAATGGGTCACCTTGAATAGGATTCGCACATGAGCCGGTCGTTTCAACAGCAATATGCACCGATAGGGACTGCGACTATCTCCAGCCTGCCAATCACATTCTCAATGAGTGCCCTACCTTTCGTCCACCGGTGGATATAGACTTCTCAAACCCCAACCATTCAACAGTGAGCTGGCTCCACCAAGTTCAACACATTTAACTGCTGCCTCATACGCAAGAAGAAGAAGGAGATTTGTTGTTTCCACTGTCTCACAAAAAGCTGCCTGTTCTCAGATGCTAGTTGGTCTCGAGGTTCCAGGTTAAACATTATCAACAGGTCAAATAGAGATAGCGCCTTATACAATTAAGTCTCAAAGCGCTTTACATTTCTTCCGCTGTCACTAGGATATGTCATATTTCACGGAGATAATAACACAAAACGCGTCAAAAGTCAAAGGTCATCAGTCATCATCTAAGGTAAAATCTTTAATATTGCGTCAATTTCTTTAAATAAAAATGGTCTCAAATTGTCATACTTTCCGCTTGAATTGCAATAAAAGTAGTTGGCAATCTCTCTTGCATTTCGCTATTGAGATAAATAACAAACGATGTCAAAACCATTGACCTCTATACTGATCCATGAATTTTAGAATATGTTAGATGTTTTGTTGCAGTATTATGAGGAAAGATGAACAAACTACCATCTTGCACATAAGGGGAGTTGGATTTCCAAGCACTAAAAATGGGCCATAACCGAACAGTTCGAGACTATCTGTACTCGAGACTATCTGTACTATGCCCCAACGTTCACTCTGTACACTTACAGCAACCCACTGACCATTGTATTGAAAACAGACGATTAAACGTAACGGGACACCGCTGGGTGACATCGAGTACCGTCCTGGAAAGTCAATATCGATGTCGATGTTTTATCTCGATTACCACTAGACATAACCCAATCCATAACCGATGACCCTCATCATACTTTTTGTTTTGGTATAACATCGCTCCTAGTTCCTCTTAGACCATGAGGCCAAAGCGAAAAAGATGCTCGGATAAGGACCAAGGTGGCGCATCCCTGGGAAGTACATAATTCTTCCGAAATAACTTTCCCAAAATTACATAAATCAGTTATACGTGTGTTCTCACGTCTAGTATGTGCACATTCTCGAGAAAATGAATTAAATGTCATTTATGCCCTGAATATCAGTGACTACCGGATGTACACCATGATTCATTGACTCCAGCAACTAATGGGGGCTATTGATAAGTAAATCCGCTCGGTATGTAGAAGACCAAACACTTCATAGATTCCTTTTTCATCTGGAACTGCAGAGCCATTGTTATTATCCATGCAACTGAAAAGATTGCAGGTGTTATACCATCACCCCGATTTAGATTAAGCTATTTTTCATGACGTGGAACACACATTACCTGTCCTCTTTCACGAATAAATAAAGTTAGAGGTTCTACTGTGTGCTCAATTTTCTTTGACACTATATTTCATCTTTTATTCGAAAGGGAAACGAAGGTGAACAAAGCTCATGAGAAAAAATTGTTTGGCAAACTGTGACCTAACATCTTTGTGCAGAACCAAACCCGTAA
>JAMKCH010019787.1:0-22388 GCA_023653785.1 Ophioderma brevispina
TTTCAAATCTGAACCAATCCTACTATTTTTTTGATGTGAATAGAATCATGATGTTTTAAGTTGGAAATTCTTACTCTATAGAGAATTCAAGCAGTAGACCCAGGAAACAGAGAGAACAAAATTAATGTATTTAGGGCGTATTGGAAACTTGGAATGTATCTAGTCTGAGAATCGGAAGATTCCACTGAAATAGTCCCAGGTTTTTCCCAATCCACAATAACACGCGGGAACACCTTCGATGCACCTGTCACCAAAACCCTTGCCGTTCCTTTGAAATTAGCAACCCGAACCTTCCGCTGGGATTCAAGCAGAGAATGTGACCAGAATCGAATGTCTCAACTCAAAAATATCCCTTGTGTACTTTAAAAGTCATTCACCGTTTCAAACAGGGCAGTGGGATCGTATTTTCTCCTCTGGTTTGAAAAACGCCAGCTGAGCTCAATCGCACGTTCCTTATACCCACAGCAGTATTAAGTCCTTCCATACTGCACAGTGTTTGTACCTTCATTTTCTATAATAAGCGCAATAGCTCGATATATCACTGTGTAAAATATAATGACTAATCTGTTTCACAGAAGTGACAATCCAACCCGTGGATCACGCGCAGAATTTGCTAGTGCGGTTGATCTTCAATATCTTTCCATTGATGTTTTTCAATCATATTCTTTGAAGCAGTCTATCTAAGGATTAAACTATTTCTTAGGCGCTCGATTACAACTGCACGGGTACGTTCTATTATTCTTGTCAAGCATTTACATGAAGTTCCATGTGTTGGCAGTTCCCCGTTCTGATAACCATGTGCATGGTGGGAAGGGTTCCTGAGCTTCTTCTGTTCTTATACCCATAGTTCTGAAATCTCTTTCACATCGTAATGAGTCCACTCTTTCATTTCTGCATTTCGGCTTTCTGCCCAGACTAAGATCTTACATCTGTAGTCCAGCCCTGCGCACAACTTTGAAATTTGGCCTCCTCCCCCTTAGATTCCATTCATATTGTTACTAGTTCGAGGCGGTGAGTTGCTTTACCTGACGCAGTATCCAAAACAGTGCTTGCGGTACGCATAAAGATTCATTCATACTTAATTGCATCTGCCGCGTTGCGGTGATTTGGCAATGGCCAATCGTAAGGTAACCCTTGTCGTGCATGGGTAAAAAACCGTTGGTATGGAACGGGTTAAGAATGGTTGGATGCCGTGGCGGCACACCAGACTTCATTCTGACTTTTCTTTTGGGGGGGCAAAGTGAAAATTGGAGGGGGCAAAGTGAAATTCTAGGGGGGAAAAGTTCCAAATATTTGAGTTTTTTTAAACACATTTTGGCACCAAAATCGATATTGCCAAAATTTTGTGATTTTTGGCCCAAAATCTCTCAGATTTTTTTAAATCGTAATTTTTCCTTCTGGCCGAGGGGGGGGGGGGTGGGGAAGAAAAAAAGAGGGGGAAAATGCCCCCTCCTGCTTGCATGAGTGTGCAATTTCTTGGCCTGAATAGAGGGGTGCGCGAGTAACTCCTCTGATTACACACGGTTCAGTTTCAGTTTTCATGGTTCGATCCTTGGGAGCCGGGTCACTGCAAATATTGCTTGACCCCTGGGTTTGTAAGCTGTTGTAAATCTGTTCACGAAACAGGGACTGGGTTAACCAAACTGGGGTAAAAATCTGTTCACGAGAACATGGTACTGGGTTAACAAAACCCGTGTGTGTGTGTTTGTGTGTGTTACTGGATGGCTGGCACACACGCGCTGGCCACCGCGCCTCAGTAGCTTCTTGGTTGCTTATGCATTAGATATATTGGAAAACTCGGGTGTCGGACAGGTTAGACCCCGAGCGCAGTGGGCCCTCTTTCACATCTCCTTTCAGAGTCTGAACACTCGGAATCGTCACGCTGTCACGGCGCTCCACATTCTCCCATACATTCGATGCATAAACCGTGTGTGTGATGTGTGCTACTGATGCTGCCACACGCGCTTCCACCACCACGCGCATCATTATCTGGTGCTTATGCGTTAGATATATGGGAAACCTCGGGCGGGCGTCGACCAGTTAGAACCCCGAGTGCAAAGTGGGGCTGAGGAAACATCCTATCAGGCCTGGCAGACATAGGCTGGGTGGGCATCTTTTTGAACCGCACGCCCGTAAGCAGCACTTGGTTATTCTTCTGAGGCTATGTACAACGAAACACATATATTTCACTTTCTTTTGAGATATCAGAGTATTTTATGTCGGAATTATTTTCAATGTAGGAATCCCAATATTCCCTTGTTTTTGCCCAGGCTTTTAGTATATACATTCTGAATAATTTCTTCCAAGGCCTATCCATATAGGCTATATCACGGGATATATCAAGAAAACTCCCCGATAGTATTATTTTTTATATTCAATTAAAAAAAACGAACTTGTCGAACTCGCCCAACTACTTAGGCTATATTTAAAAAACCCATTATTTTCAACAATATGAGAACATTTTTTATGTGTGAAATTAGTATATTTATGTCGGTTTAAGTGCATCTGTGGGGCCCTCCTTAGCAATACACTTATGAAGTGCAATAGTTTGTCATCACGTCACGTAACAGACATCACGATTCCACGAGCACTTCAATTCAAACCAATCCAGTGTCAATCCCCGGATGTCAGTACGTAGCATTTTCGCCGATAAAGCGAAAAACGTAGTCATCGTGCTTACAGCCGTTCCCAGTTCCACCCACTGATGGGTGAATTACCTTGATTAGCAACTCCAATCACAGCCTTTTGCGGAAAAAAAAAACAGAAACATACACAACTCTGATATCACAGGGGTTGACTTTCTTCTCCTCGTATTGAAGTTCAGGGTTGACGTAATAGCAGCCTGACAGCGTATAATGTGTCCTGATCAGTTCCTACAGTGCTTAAGTTGCCTGCCACCTAGGTGGAGTTGAACGCGACCACTCCAGGCTAGTACGTGAGCACTTTTTTTCTCGACACAAATCTTTTACCTGACATTCCAAAATGTTGCTCGCCACACAAACACGTCACTCTTACACAATAAACCTTTAAGAAAATACCCACCGCTGAAGGTGCTCATTATCATGGAATGACTTGTGAAGTGTTGTGCGGTTGATACCAACCCTGAATAATCCATTTGTGGAGTTATGGATTTCCGCCATGAAAAAAAAAGAGTCTCTTCATTATAGATGTATGCTCTGATTGGCACAGGTATTGCTGTTCACCTTTAGATTGCAAAGCTCCACCCAATGTGATGCTGTAACCATCCATCTGCTGCAATTTAATATCAAACAAGCAAAAGTAATACCCAACTGTCTTCCATTAGCCCCCAGTTCTACTGCCGACAGCACATTTATGGCACTCCTAAAGCCTGAAAAGATCCCTTCCCAATCCCAAGATTGTTACAACTGTTACTCCATAAGATTCTGGAAATCACCAGAGACATCGCTTGATAACTTATCAAGATTGCTGCAAAACAGGTTATTCTTTGGTTCAGCTAGAGCGAAAAGAGGCCGCTGCGGGGGTGGGGGGTAAAAAAACAAGCTCAAGACTGGACTACCACAGGGAGCTGGCCTTGCACCGCTCCTGTTCAACATCATACCAACGACCAACCTAGAGTGCAGGAACCTGTCGTTTATTAAATGCGACGATCTTGGAATTAGCGCACAAGATCAGACTTCACAGTTGTTGACGATAGACTCTCCAAAGCTTTGGATGACCTCACTCTTATTATAGGAAAAACCACCTAACGTGCAAATCCATCCAGACCACAGTATGTGCTTTCCACTACCAACCGTGAAGAAAGTTACCTGGTCTGGAACACCCCTGGAACACTGTGATAACCCTGTCGACCTAGGAGTTAATTTGGATCGCAGTCTCTCTTATAAGACCCATATCGAGAAGACGAAGAGTAAAGGATGTTCCACGCAATAATATCTTGAACAGATGGGGGGGCTCGCCCACATACCCTAAGATCGACGGCACTTGCCCTGTTGGCTTACTCATTTGTCAGAGTATGCTTGCCCTGTAATGGGAAAGATCAACCCATGCCAAGAAATCGTGATCAGCGTTAAATGCCTCCTGCCGGCTTTCACAGGATGCCTCCGTCCTAACACTAACGACCGGAAACTTTACCACATCCAACCTAGCAGGAATTGCGCCAACCAGACATCCGTCGTTAGCGTGGCGAGCCATGCAAGAGCGTAGCTGCCAGTTCTAATGAAGCACCCTATGTCTTGACAGATATCTGCTGCCAACCTCCTTAATCCAGAGAGAGTTTCTTAAGCAGAGTCCAACCTCTTGAAACAGGTCTCTAAGGAGCTTAAAAGAGTCGCCTTGTGGAAAGAAACACTTGCGATCAACCAAGTTAACATCTATTGGTATGAACCTGTGAGCATCTCCCACCATGGAGCTGACTCCTCATTGGCTGTGAAATGGCGATGCCTCAACATGATTGAGAACCAGAAGTTGGCTACCTAAGAGATCAGGACACTACCTGTGTTGTGGAACTGCACCACAGACATTGGAACATCTCCAGGGGCCCGTTCCCCAACTCCGCGTACCTACTTGTAATACTAACTTTCATATGTGTATGTCCTACATACCAGACCTTTTCATACCAGTTACACAGTGCTGTGGACAAATTGGTCCTCTCAGGCATGACATAGTAATTGCTTAGTATAGCACTGATTTCCGACTCAGTTTCGGGAACGAAACCCTGTCTGCCCACTTCTGGAGCAAAAATGCACAACAAGGGACCCTTGCGGAATTCAGTGAAGCGCCCAGCGCACTCTGGCTGTGGCCTGGACTATAATTTGAGAACCACATGTTGTGGACCACAGATAAGAATTCAAATCTGTAAGTCATGGGCACGAATATCACGCTTTAAAATCTTGGGACATTTTTTTTAAATCTCAACTTTTATTTTTTTTATTTGTTTTCGTATTTTTAATTTTTTACTGTTTCGCCTTTAATAAGCGATTTCAAAGCCAACCACTAGTCGTGGCAGGGTATGTTAGCATATCCATGCCAGTTAACCTTCCCATTTTTTATTTTTTATGATTTTTTTTTCTTCCGATCTTCCGGATTGCAAATCGCTGTTTTATCTCTTAAATATTGGTCGCATTTAAAGGTGTATTTCCCATGTACATGGTTGCTGAGCTGAGTAAGTCGGTGGCTTGAACCACCTGTTTATTATTGTAGTACATCCCGGGTGTGTATCTTTTGCTTCTCCTAGTAACTTTCGCGCCAAAACCAATCACGCAATTCTTCTAAATGGTTTAACACCAGACAATAACAATAACCACCATGATAATAGACTTCACAGGCCTTGTTATGTTGCGTTACATGATTTTGTCTTTGAATTAAAGGATAGCAGTAAAAATACCCAATTCAAAAGTTTCACTTGATTATCGGTTAAAAAACATTTTTATGTGTCACTCTTTATATATCTTACAAAAGCAACTAACAGGTACCCACTAATAGATTTCTTTGAATTTTCGTCCAAAGGGATTAAGCGGAAATAAATACGTGATTGTAAGTTTCTATACGATGTTTTTCGTAAGGTGGCAGCTACAAGCTCTAACCGTAGACCTTATGAATTCGGCAACCTATCCCAAGGGAGCATGCGGTTTAGGGACGCGCCATTAGACTTCAAGGGGTTGGAAGTTGGGTGAGGGCAAGTTTTTTTTTTTCGTTGGCTTTTGGAGGCAGGTTTTTTTTTCCTTCAAGTCATAGGCTGGATTTTTTTTTTTTTTGTTTTGCTCTTGAGGACTTTTTTTTTTGGTGGCGGGTTGACTCATTTGGTCATGTTTTTTTTTGTATGTTAGGCCCGTGCATATTGGGGCCAGGGTTTTACCTTGCAAGTATAGCGTGCAGGGTGTGCTGCAGTGCAGGGAGGGGGTTGTGCGCAGAACCTTTGCAATCTTTGCTTTCCCAAAACACATTTTCCCATGCAAATTTGATATAAAAAGCATTTGAATTTCTGAATGGGTTCACTTTATGCTTATAGGTATGATCAATAGTTTTAAAAAGTAAAATATAGTTGATGGGTTTAAGTTTTGTTTGAATTAAGCATAAAGTGGTGTTCACGGAGAGTTCGTGTATCAAGCTGTCTGGGGGTGGGTGTGGGAGGGGTTTGTATAGGGGTATAAGGAATAGGTAGTTCGCTTCCAAAAAACATTTTCCCATGCAAATTTGATGGAAACAATTTGAAATAATGCTTATAAATATGATCAACAGTTTTAAAAAGTAAAATATAGTTGATGGGTTTAAGTTTTGTTTGAATTAAACATAAGGTGTTCATGCAGAGTTTATATATCAAGCTGTCCGGGGGTTGGGTGCGGGAGGGGGATTCCCCCTCCCGCGCGAAGCGCAGAACCCTTGCAATATTTGCTTTCCCAAAACACATTTTCCTCCCCATGCATTTGATAGAAACAATTTGAAATTTATAAGTGGTTCCTTAAATTATAGGCATGATTAGCGTGTTTAAAAGTAAAATATAGTTGATGGGTTTAAGTTTTGTTTGAATTAAGCATAAAGGGTTAATGGAGAGTTCGTATATCAAGCTGTCCGGGGGGTGGGTGCGGGAGGGGGTGTCCCCCTCCGGCGCGAAGCGCGGAACCTTGCAATATTCGCTTTCCAAAAAACATTTTCCCATGCCAAATTTGATGAAACAATTTGAAAAATAATTGCTTATAACTATGATCAACAGTTTTACAAAAGTGAAAATTAGTTGATGGGTTACGTTTTGTTGAATTAAGCATAATGTTAATGAGAGTTCGTACATCAAGCTGTGTGGTGTGTGGGGGGGGGGTTTCCGGGTGCGAGAGGGGGTTTCCCTCCCGTGCGAAGCACCGAACCCTTGAAATGTTCGCTTTCAAAAAACATTTTCATGCAATTTGATTGGATTGAAACAATTTGAAATATTGCTTATAGGTTGTCAATATTTTTTTTTTTTAAAAAGTAAAATATGTTTGATGGGTAAAGTTTTGTTGGAATTAAGCATAAAGAGTTCACGCAGAGTTCGTATATCAAGCTGTCCGGGGGTGCGGTGTGGGAGGGGGTACACCCTCCCGCGCGAAGCGCAGAAACCCTGCAATATTTGCTTTCCAAAACACATTTTCCCCATGGCATTTGATAGAACAAAATTGAAATTATAAGGCGTTCACTTAAATTATAAGATATGATAGGATTTTAAAAAGTAAAAGATAGTTGATGGGGTAGTTTTGTTTGAATTAAGCATAAAGTGGGGCAAAAAATACCCCCTTCCCGCGCAAGCGCGGAACCCTTGCAATTTCGCTTTCCAAAACACATTTTCCCAATTGCCATTTGATAGAAGAAAACTTGATAAGTGGTTCACTTACGTGTGTATAATGGCTTTTAAGTTTTTATAGGTATGATAGCATTTCAAAAATTAAATATATCGTGTTGGATACGTTTTGTTGGTTGAACTAAAAATAAGCATAAAATGTTCTTCGAGGAGTTGTATATCAAGCTGTCTGGGGGTGGGTGAGGGAGGGGGATCCTCTCTGCGCGAGCGAGGAAAACCCTTGCAATATGTGCTTTCCAAAACACATTTTCCCATGCGAATTGGCTAGGAACCAATCTATGATAAGTGGTTCACTTACATTGTGTTTAAATCTTATTTGTTTTGAATGCTAATAGGTATGATCAGCATTTTTAACAGTAAAATATATAGTGAATTGGTTAAGTTTTGTTTGAATTAAGCATAAAGTGTTCTTCGAGAGTTTGTGTATATCAAGCTTCCACAACACTATTTCCCAGCAAATTTGATAGAAACAAATTGAGAATAAGCTTATTATAATGTATGATTCAACAGTTTTAAACAGTTTTAAAAACTAAAAATATGTTGATGGGTGTAAGTATTTGTTTGACTGAAGCATCAAGTGCCCAGAAGAGTGTTTCGTAGATCAATGTATGGGGGTTGGTGCGGGAGGGGGTTTGTCTGCGAATTGTGTTCGCGTTCCAAAACACAGTTTCCATGCAAATGTGATAGAAAACTTTTATATATGCTAAACGTAATAATGAGAGTTGATGGGTTCAACAGTGTTATGCAAAAGGGTTAATGGATAGTACGTATAAGCTGCCGGGTTGAGTGCGGCAAAGTGCGGAATCCATTGCAATGGTCATTTCCACTAAACCACTTTTCTCATGAAACTGATGGTAACAAGATTATTATTTTATTTTATAATGCATGACAAATGTTTGCCAATGGTTTTCCTGATGTATTGGCCGCAATGCAGCCATGCGCCGCATAAGCGATGCGGGGGTGGGTGCGGCTTTTAAATTTCTACCTTAATTGTTGAAACGCCAATTTAAAATTATAAGTTAATTATAAAAATAGTAATATAGGCCTACTTTGAGTACCGGTCTGAAAACTGGTGTAAGGCTAATTTTGTGAATGACACGTCAAGGTTGGTGCATGGGCCGTTTTCAATGCATGCATGCGATATGGCGTAAAAGGTCGCAATGTCCTGACAAATTGTCCTAATTTCTCAAACCGGAGAAGCCCAACACTTTAATCAGTCTGTAATTACTTTTTACAACCGCGCGTAGTGTACCAGTGGCAAGTTTTTTTTTCTGTGTTTTCCACAGGGCAAGTTTTTTTTTTAAACCCTTTTATAATGTGGCGGGTAAAGTTTTTTTTTTTTTTATGGAAAGCGGGGAAAGTTTTTTTTTTTTTAAAAAAAAAAAAAAGGGTGAATTTTTTTTTTTTTTTTAGAAACTTCCAAACTTGCAATGGATATAATGCCAAGTAACAAGCATAATGATCAAACCTTATGCAAAAAAATATGTATTCCGTTTTGTGTTACATTTTTGTGGTACATCGGGGGCGTGTATTTCAACACCGCATGGACAAAAACTACAGACTTTATCATGATGCACTTTTTTAAATAGAACTTCTTGTCCCATTTCAAAGACCCATCACTATTGTGGTAATATATCTGTCATACGCTGGTGTTCAAAGTTGTGCCTGTTATTTACCACCCATGAAATATTAGTGTGCATGATGAATTAGCTTCTGCATCAATGTTTAAATATGCATACAAACAATGTTAAACAAGTTGACTCAGACAAAATATGAGGGCGGGGTGTGGTGGGGTAACTAAATATACTGCATTTATATTAATTGATTGTAAAACAAACTTGTTTACCAAGAGGACTAGCCAAGTTTTAAGGCGACCTAATAATATTATATGTACTTTATGAACCAATTGATTGAATTATTGAAACAAGTTGATATTTGTAATCACAACCTAACTGTTTTACTGAGGTATTTAGCTACTAATTATTTAATTAAACTTATTGTGTGTAACCTAAAAAAAGGGGACAGGTAAATAATAAAATTTCAAGTAAAGATAAAGGTTTAGATATGCACTAATGATGCGTGAAATCAATTACCTCCCAATTCAACAATGGAATAACAAAGAACGGTCTCATACTTATAAAATTTATAAAGGAATTTCAAATTAAGGTGAAAGCTATCAAATGTAATAATTATGATATGGTATGAATGCGATGTGATATAGAATGATATGAGTATGGTTATGATATGTATGACATAAAGATAAAATGAGTTAATTTGTTGCATGTGTTGTGCAAATGTCACACACAAATGAAAAATCATGATAGGAATTATAATATGAAATGATTATATATGAAGTATGATATGAAATGACAGGAAAAGTATAAGATATAACTTTTTATAATGTGATATTAATACTGATTATACTCAACAAGGACTACAAAGAATGGGCGGTCTTAATACTTACCTAAATTTATAAGTGAATTAAAACTAAGGTGAAAGCTATGAAATTTAATAATAGGATATGGGCATAAGATTATGATATCTTGTGATATGGTATGATGCGATGTGATATAGTATGATATGATTGGCTGTTATAGATATGGTTGAATGATTATTATTATTATTATAAATGGTATGATATGGTAAGACATGGTACAGTATGATATTGATATTGTGTATGATATATGAGTTACCAAATTGTCACCACATAATGAAAACTCATAAGATAAGAATTATAATATGTGAAAGACTTAAGTTTTGTATGAACTATGATATGAAATGACAGGACATTATAAGACTTTAAACTGTTATCAGTGATATTAATATTTGATGTTTAAATGTTTGTATGTGATTCGGGAAAATATGAATAAATGCAAAAAAAAAAAAAAAAAAAAAAAAAAAACAATGTAAAAAAGATAAATGTGCATTTCTGCGAGATATTTTTCCTTTATTTGTTAGACAAGCCTCATAAGCTGAATCCTCGCTTATATTCCATCCAATTTGATCGACCCTAAATGGAGTATTGTCAGTTGACACAAAGGATAAAATACCACTTGTTAACGTGAGGGGACACATTTTTCCTTCCCTAATTTCCCCACTGCCTCCAAGATGCCAGGGAGGAATAGAATGAAAAGGAATAAAAAGGAAAGGATGGTTGGTGTTCAATAATCTCAGTTTACTTTCCAACAAGGGTGTTTATGTTATGAGGTCTCGTGGACGTCAAAGGGTCAGAAAATACCCTTTACAACAAATATCGTGCAAAAGTGATCTGACATTTATATAATAACACTGTTTCTATCATATGGCACTGTTATACCAGCATAAATGTTTACTGCATGAAAACGAAACATCCAATCCATCTCTAACTTTGGAATTAAGCATTTCTAGGATACTATCTTTATTTTAGTTGTCTATTTTTAATTTCTACACAAAAAATATTTATATTTCGAATCTCTGAATCAGCCTTGAACCCCATTCGTATGATTAAGTGGGTTTGTACATGTTTGATCCCATGCAGCGTAACAGGATGGGAAAGGGGGCAGGTTGCCACCTCAGACACGGCCCCATGTCACTTGAGAAATGCGTAAGTTACTCGGCAAAGTTTCCAAAAATCGGCCAAGTCACATGAGTTTCTGAATGTGCAGATCTCGGAAACTTTGCAAAACTTTGTGCAACTTAAGGATATTTTTGTGGACTCGGTAATTTCAGCCTACTTATGCATCTTCCAAGTGACTGGGGCCTGATGAGCCTTTTTGGTAATGTGTCATTGATATGCATTGCTTATGCTAAATTAAAACAACATTTGTGACAAGCAATAATGGTCCCTAGGGAGCATTAAAACACCCTGATTTTTTTTAAAAAGTTCAAAATGCAATATACATTTCATATTGTTCTCCATCACCTATATCAATTCCAAAACGTAGCCGTATAGGTTTCGCTAAGGAGTTAGTTTGAATTGTTTTCTTATAGGAAAAAAACAATAGCATTCTGGAGGATTAAAAGCGCCAGTATCAGGCTCGTACAGCGATGTTTCAAAAGCGTAAAACACCAATCTTAAAATCACTTTGCAACCCAAAAAAAAAGGCTGAGTATTATTCTAGTGGGGACTTCTTAAAATCAAAACGACATTTCAGGAAGAAAAAAAGGCGTTTCTATGACTTTAACAAAAAACGAATAAAGGTAAATTCAACCATGATTTAACAGCACAGCCACACCCCACCCCCACACCACACACACCCCACACACACTACACACACACCACGCAAGCAAGAAAATTCAAACCGAATGCTCCCTTGAGACTTGCACAATATTCGAATCCACAATTTAATTGCTTGAAATCGAAGTATTCCCATTTTAATTATGTACATCACTATGTCATCGTCCAACACCCAGCCATGTGCTAATATTAAAATCTGCCCAAGCCGCCCCCCCGGCCTCCTATCGCCATTAGAGCGCCGTTTTAAGCATTTCGATCAAAACGAAGCCTAAAGATAGGTTTGTAGGCCCTTTAAATTCCCCCCCCCCACCCCCCCGCCCCCCCCCCCCCCTCTATTTTTTTGCGGTCCCAAGGTATGCTTGTGAGACGTGTTTAAAAAACAAGCCATCAATTGAAGACACTTTATACCCAAAACATGATTTTGGGCAAACAGGCCCCATGTCACTGGGAAATTGCGTAAAGTAAGGCAAGTTTCAAATCGGCCAAATTCACCTGAAGTTTCTGAATGTGGCAGATCTGAAAACTTTGCAAAACTTTGTGCAACTTAAAGCGGCCCCCCCAAAAACTGGGGGGGGGGCACAATTTTTTTTTTTTCACAATATGAAATTTCTTCAATTTGCCTCTCCAATGATAGTCTAGGCCATTTGATAACAGAGATCTATTTTACACATAATATAACATACCCCAAAAACAGATAGGGACATTGAATATGAGGATAAAGACATCCGTAATTTGTAGGCCAACTTTTTATGTTTCCATAACTTTAATCAACAAAGGTGTAATATTACATGATATTTTGACCTGCCGTACTCACTGATTTAAACCACAAGGGTATATAGACGCGATCAAACAGTGTGCCATAGCGTGGGGAACATGCATCGGCGTGCGTGTTCTTGTGTTTAAACGCAATTTCGTCGTCGTCTGAATTTAACGTCGCCGGCGACGCTAAATTATAATCGTTCTGTTTACCCATAAGGAAGCGGATTTGGTCGTAATCATTTCTGTTGAGGGCTTTTGTATATAAAAGCCGTACAACCATACAAATATCGAATTTGCAAATCTTGAGGGCGCACTACTCTCTAAAGCAAACGAGTGAATTTCACTCTTTTGGAGTGGTCTACAGGGCCCACTCGAAAAGAGTGAATTCAACACCTTTTCAAGAAATTTTTTTTGGCTCAAATTTTACTCTGTTATAATTAAACAAATTTAAAATATATCATTTTGTCAATTATCAAGATAAATTTTAGACCAAAAAAGTGTTCTTTGCTAAAGGTATGAAATTTCACTCTATTCAGATGGGCCCTGTAGTCAGTTTTTTTTTTTTTTTTTTCTCTAAAAGATGAAATTCCCTTTGGCATTTAGAGAGTATTTTTCAAATGTGGCCGTGTCTCTTTAAGGATGTTTGTGGACCTCGGTAATTTCAGCCTACTTTAGCATCCTTTCCCAGTGACATGGGCCTCTCAGAGAGCTTTGACCGAAAGAAAAGCTTGACCCCTTTTTGCCTGTAACCATGAAATTTTCCTCTCCACCCAGGAAATCTGCCTCACAACCATCTTCAACCTGGAAAATCTCGTCTGGAAACCGGGAATTTGCCACCTCAATACAATGACCCCTGTTACTCCCCTGTCTGACCCTCAAACACTAGTACCTGTTGCTTTCTTCGATACGTACAACCTTCATTAAGAGAAACGTATCATCAACCTCCTTTCATGTTTTCTTCATGTCATCATTGGACAACTCGACACTGAAGCCGATGGACAAAAAGCAAAATGAATGGGCATTGTTTTCGACTGAAAACCTCCTGGAGTTAGATTTAAATATGAATAACAAAACATAGTTTTGTTGCTAAGAAAAAACTAAAAAAACAAAAAACAAATATATATTTCGAAATGAAATAATCGAAGATTTTTCAACTGTTGAAATAGAGTATTTATTAATTGGTTGACTCGCAAGCCTACAATTTAATAGCGTATCTACATGGTCCAAACCATCTTTCATTTGAAAAATTTGACAGCAAGGTTTCGATAGATAGCCGCCAATTATAGATTCATTATAATTGGCCACTCGCCTGAGATCATACGGAGGTAAAGCCGCATAAAATGCATAAAATAATTCTTGAAAAGAAAGGACTTTCATGACCTCGGTCTTGACTTTAATGGACTTCTAAACAGACACTCTCCCAAAAGAAATCAAATCGAATCACTGATATCCTTAAAATTGAACTGAGCGAGTTGACTGAGGTTCCCATCTCTTGTGTGATAACGGATGAGGTCATGAATATCGACTTACGGAACATAAGATGAAGACAGGCTAGCTAAAATTTGAACGTTCTCAATCTTATTTAAGGCATTTTGAGGTATCGAAATGTGCGAGCGTATATTGAGCCACTACGCTTCATTAGCTGTGATCCTCGCTCTTCCATTTTCCGCAAGTTAAATCCAAAATAGCTCATAATGAATAAGTCGGAAACGTTTTGTTGTTGTTATCCTTAAAGGAGTCCCCTCTAAAGGATTTCCATCTGTTACATCCCACATTACAAAGTATGTGAAAGAAAAAAATCCCCCTTTGAGAATTCCAGTCTATGTTAAAAATAACAATCTTTGGGAAAATTCCGGAACATTCATTCCCATGTCCATAGAATAGAGCAATATCAACACCCCAGTATCAAAATCGTTCTATATCCGAATGTGTGAACAAAGGAGACTGACTTGATGTGACGATAACTTGATTGCTGTGTGATGTGCGTTATGACGTAGTCAGTATTTTTTGTTTCGGAATTTTAGAAGGTTAGTTCAAGATGTTGTGCAGACAAACCACTTTTATAATTTAATAATACCATCACTGTCACCCCACTCCCAGAAATAATCAATCAGATGTGAGGTCATCAATGATTTGTGGTTCGTATTATATGTATTCACGGCATTAGACATCAAGGACACTTAACGCATAGCGTACTTAGTGCTCAACTTGACCGGTGAATCTTCACAGTGAAAGGATAGGATGCAGACGCTACGGTACCCCAATGGAAATTTGTTGATGCCTCACATGGACGCGTATAGTCAATTAAAATCTTTTACAGACAGCTTATGTCCATCTTGGGCTCTTGACCGAATGGATACGATATGCTAAGTGGCACACAATGCACACTAATTAGTATTTAAAAAAACACCCGGTGCCAAAAGCACTTCCTTGTTTTTTTTTTTTTATAGTCGTAATTGCGAGGTCTACGCTGAAATGATATGATCTAGAATAACCTTCAGATTCAGAGTAGAGGTGCTGATACCCCAGTCCCATAATTATTTGAAAATTGCACCTTCATAAAGTTCAATACACTACGTTCTGTCAGCCTGTTTCTAAAATTGCTGCATGAAGGCTTATTAGAGCTTCTTAGCCCTCTTTAGACGTGCATCCATTTGGTACCGCTAGAAACTTACCGCTATGCGGTCCTCTGATTTATCACGCTTGTTTTGCCTTCAGTTTCTCCAACACGAAATATCGGCGTCCAGTCTCTGGTGCTTCTTGCAATAACACTGGTCCGCCCTATGTCGTATCTATCAAATCGCATTCGAGTTCTGATTCTTTGCTTATGATTGCCCTGGTCACCTGCTGTTTCTATGGTGACGCGTTAGTAACTCTACTATCAATATCCTTCAAGGCTCGCACTAGTACTATATTACTATAAGCACATTTATTTTGGCGTGTGGTCCCCCCCGGTGTCTATTCCAAAGACAAGTTTGGTGTGAAAATATGGCGGTCCTCGGACCGCACGTGCCGCCTGCCGTCGCGGTTTGCGAATGATAGGCCGCCCCCATGGACCTTTGACAGGACATGACATGCGATCTTTGACCTCATAAACAAATGGAATTGATGTAATATATATCAAAAAAAACCAAGTTTGGTGCAATAGAACTTCAACTTTTCATTCAGGTAACTTTACATTTTCAGCGTATTCTTACAAACTTGCCGACCTAACAAGTAGTTTTTGTGCTTTTCAGTACTCCCTGGATGCTCATCAGAACTTCCGTTTTATGCTTTTTTCTATTTGGTTGTTGATGCCAATTGAATATTCAAAAAAAGAATTAAAAATTGTCGGAGTAAAATACCACCCTTTTAAAATTGGCAACTCACCTTTTGCTACCGAATAGGATAAGATTTCTACTCCATTGGACTCATTTTTTTTTAAGTGTAGGAAAATCTCATAAGATTCATTAATGAGTAGTTGTAATAATGTATTGCTTTTATTGAAGCTAGGATATTTTTTAAAGGTTTTATACTCCCTTTTCCATTTGACTGTTAAAGGAATTTATTGGTCTAAATCTATCGGGCCACATATATAGTGAAATATCCCTAAAATGACGTACCAGATGGGTGGCATGGTCAGTGGAGACATTTCCTTGCGAAAGAAAAAACATCAATTTCTTCACGCTAACTTTCGAAGCAGTAGCGATTTAAGGAAGCCGCGCCACGTTTATTATGACGCTAGCGTTTTGCCACAAGCCATTGTTGATAATCTTTCACACAATTGAAAGATGATCGGTGGCTAGTCAAGTTCTGGCATGTATGAAAGACTCTAACGCGTTCTCTCTTAACAATTTGAATGAAAAAACCTCCACTTAATTTACGTTTTCCTTTTAAAATATATAAATTATCAAAAAATGGCATTACATTTTGTGCCTAATTTTTTATAAAATGGGCCAGGATTTTGAGAAAATAGTTTTTAAAATAAATTAGGAAACTCTACATAATACAAAGAAGCGGAGCCTACTCGCGGTACATAGAAAAGTACGTAAATTGCTGAAACGCGCATTAGTGGGGTTTCGAAACATGATATCTTATATTAATGGGATTTTGGAAACATGGGGCTCGTAAAAATTTGGAAGCACTGATGGCCATTGGTCATCCAAACAAGAGCCCAAGCAGGTGGTAAGAGCCGCGGTTCATTTATATATACAAAATTGTTTCCCATTGAAAGGTGGATAAGAGCTGATAAGCGCATAACAGACTACAGGACTCAAGCAATTACGTAGCTATTGATTTGCGGCGTAATGGGAGGCATGTCTCTAAAACGTTGCACCCGGGAACAACTTTGTTAAAAGGTTGTCTCTGGAATGGTATTGTGTTCGGTAGACCCAAGATGACGCCGGTGCTCCATTCATTTAAAGACCCACTCATCAGTGATTTATACGAAAAGAGTCAAAATCTATTAATTTTGCAGGAATAGCTTAAACGTGAACATAGTCTGTAGAATCTCAGAAGGACTTTTTCGAATGACGAAATTTCAGAAAAGGAAAGAGAAAACGTCCAGGTTTCAAGATTAGGAATCTCCAGTCAATGACGTGTTGTAGCACGTGTCCGAAAGGACCAGTAATCACTACAACTTTAGATTGTGTCCTTATTAGGTTGCTTCTGGTCCATCGTTTGCAGGGTATGTAAGGTACCTGACTTGTGACAAACATGCAAAAATCTTATTTTTGATGATATTTTTTGCGATTTTCTGATTTAGACAAAATCACTGATAGTGGCCATCAATATTAGCACAATTACGGTTGTTGTAGGCCAATCCATTGTATAGGATCAGTGGTTACGTGCGACTGCGCGATAAAACTAATATTTACGCGACCCTTTTTAAAAGTCCACGTTTTCATGGATGTTAGTGTTTAGGCCAACTAAAAACCTTTGTTAATCACAAATGCTATCGAAAACCCCCTCTTAACATTTTTCTAGATCATGAGGTTGAACAAACGTGTAGTTTTTTTGCAATAAAAAATTATAAAACGCAATTCACTCCTATACTTTGTGTGCTAAACGAGTTCAAAAGGATGAGGATTGTGGCCAAACTTGCACGTGATGATATGCGAGTATGGAATATATTTTCGCTGGCTTCTGTTTCGCTAGCATGCGGGCGTTTGTAATGTAAAATATACCACAGGGAATAAACACAGTAGCTTCCATGATCGTTGTTACAAGTGGTTGTATTGGTCGGAATAAATCTCGATTTTTTCGCAAGGAATACTCCAATGGCCATGAAAACCATTGGTACGTTTTATTTAGGGATAGTTTCATTATATATGTGCCGATAGAGTTATACCAATAAATCGCTTTTTTAAAGGAGTGGGGTGGGGTTATCCCTGCGAAGAGTGGGCCAAGTTCTGTTGATTCGTAAATACAAATTTAAGTGTTTCTAAAAGGTTTCTTTGCCAAATTTATATTAATTTCATTCATCATGGGTAAACTTCTACCAATACGGATTGTTCCAGTATATTAGGGGGGACTCACGTTGAGCAGGAGCAGAATTCATGGGTCATTTGACCCCCTACTATACAGAAAAGGTTTTTTTTTAACACTTAGTTAGTAAACCCTCTATACAATGATAAGTCGTTAGTACTCTCAAAATTGTGGTACACTTTTTCAATAGGGGCCAAATGGAATTATGAATCAAAATACCTAGAGTTTGGTAGATTCACGGTTACCATGGTAACGAATCAAAAGCCGGTTCATGTTTTTTGTGCTTTACCAATCTTTCATCCAAGTATGGCGGGAAGTATGGTGAGCATTGGTGAGAGTGCGAGTTTTTGTAGGCAGCTTTGGTTTTGTTCCGTGGCTTCGTTTAGTGTTTAGTTTCAAAATAGGGAAATGTGATGATATACAAAAACCTGTATATTGAAAATATTGTCGAAAGCGGCAAATTGGGTTATAGATTCTTCTGATCAAATTGTGTCACTTCCGGAAAAATTTTCCCTTTTGTCTGGATTTATAAAGGCCAATTATTTCAAAATGGACTGAAAACAGGGCAGGATGGTTTGAGTTTTGTGGTAAAATCCGGAAATTGTAAAAAAATCTTGGAAAACAGCGTAAAATTGACCTAAAAATGCTAGGGAATCGGGCTGAAATGAACTAAAGGTGCGGAAATTTTGAAATAAAAATCCTGAAATCAGGAAACCCTGAATAATAACCACCCGTACTGAAATATTAGAACTTAATATACTAAGGCGAAATATTTAAGAAATAAAGGGGTGCAGTATCCTTATGGGTGAAACATGTGTCCGAGGTCGGAAAAAATAAATAATGGACGATGCGCAGCCGAGCCATTATTTTAATTTTTTCCGGACGAGGATACATAGGGAGCCTATAACTACATACTGCAAACCCTTTAGTTCTATTCTAATACCGAAAACAGTGTGATATATGAAGAAAATTGATTCCGGCCCATTATTCAGAATAATGGGCAGTAAATGACCAATCAGAATGAGCTGCATTTTTAATAATGGGCAGCAGAGGTATAGATTCTTCTTTTGTCTTCGTCAATTGGCCTTAGTGTTTCAATGGTGCTTGATTCAGTAATCTATATTTGGACCTGATTGTTTTGGAATTGATACCATTCTTAATCCCCCTCGCAATCTGATAACATCTGTGATATTGATCATGGCCTATCTTTGTTTGATAATAGCTGCATCAATTTGTTGATAGAAGAAGTAAGTATCTCGCTATTCCAGCTCAATTCAATACGCGTGACCTCAACAAGTTGTCAGGCATTATATTTTGCTATCTTATGTTTTTGTTCAGAGAAGCCTGGTTCAAGTGAATCCAGAATCAACTCCATTGAGGACCCAATCTGACGGGGTACATGGGACAATTGGTTGAGAAGGAATCAATTATACAAACATACATAAAGAATAATAAAATCGCTATTGTACAAATTACCGAATTTGCTTGCCCGTAAACTCCCTTTACTTGCCTCACTCAAAATTTATGCATAAGCTAAAAAGTGGTTTTATATCAATCTTCTTCCCGAGATTTTTTCGCAGAGTTTACTCAAGGTACCGAGCCTTGCCCCAGAACCTTATTTTACCTGAAGTGTGATCAACATTTTGGTGACTGAAGATATCAGCCTGTCATGGCAAAATTTGCACATGTCTCTCCCACCAGTCCTTGCTTCGTTGCGTCTTGCCCATTATTTTATCACTAGTTGGTGGTTTGGTGCGGCCAAAGAACTTCGAGCTCTGCTCTGATCAATCACCAATCTAATTGTAAATTTTTACTTTCTAATATTAATAGATGAAATAAATAGTCCCTTTTTGCCTCAGCCGGCATCTTTTGAATTTGTGATGGATGCCTCAAGGGTTTCTGCACTGGTTCCTTGTACATGTAGTAGTCCGTCATTTTAAATGCAAAAGAAACAATTTTGGTGTTAATATACTTTGAAAATTGTCAAAAAATAATATATTCAAAAATTTTACCAAAATGCAATCTAGTGTAACATGTTGAAATTTCGGGGAAACGTTATGTACATGGGTAAAAATGTAACATTGTTTGAATTGATTTAAATGATGTACCAATATATTTGGCTACTCCCTAAGGTTTAAAAGTCTAGTTTGCCCTATCTATTGAGTTGTATTGCAGTTTCAATACAATAGGCACAAACAGTTCAAGGTCATCGTGGGGTAAAATTTATAGAATGGTACGATTTGATCGGAATGGTTGTAAATTGGTCCCATAGATAAGTAAATGTAATAGATTCTTTGTTTGAACGTTGTACCAAAGAACAGGCGACTCGTATTTACGAGATGCGGTAAAATATGTCCCGCCGAATGTTGCGATCACTAACATGTGATCAATGTACCAACTTCAACACCCCACCCTTCCCAATACCCCGCAACACTCCACCCCTCCCCAACCCTACCCCCTCCCCAACACCCCACCTCATCCCCCCACCACCCCCCGGAACACCCCACCCCCTCTTAACACCCCTGCACACCAACCCCACCCCAATACCTGTAACATGCCTCCCTTCCCCAACATCCCGCAACTGCCATTCCCCTCCCCAACACCCGCAACACCCTCATCCCTCCCCCAACACTCCGCAACACCCCACCCCCTCCCCAACACCCCGCCCAAAACAATCCCAACCCCTCCCCAACACATGCAACACCCCACCCCTCCCCAACCCCTGCACACAACCCCCCTCCCCAACACCTGCAACACCCAACCCCTCCCCAACACCCTGCCAAAACCCAACCCCTCCCCAACACCCCACAATACCCAACCCCCTTCCCAAACACCCACCCCTCCCCACATGCCACCCACTCCCCAACACCTCACCCCCCCCACAACACCTCAACCCCCTCCCCTATCACATAGTAGTCTCATGTAGCGAAGGAATTTTGCCTACCGATGTACCATTTTAGAGATACAGCAATTACGCATATTTAAGTAGCTCATTTGCAACCTAAGCCGCATATATTAAATACTTTCAAATGACAATAAAGATGTTGCCCCTGATAGGCCTTTCATGCGGCGAAGGAATTTGGTATCCGATGTACCGTTTCAAAATATAGCGCAATACGCTGATTGTTGCATATTATAGAACTCATTTGCAGACTTCAATTTGCCCGAAATTACGTCCAAAAGCTAATCAGGTCAAGAACTCTTCAGCCCCGCTTCCGTCCACCACGCTACATCATTATACGCCTTATGGAACTCCAGAAAACTTGAACAAAAGCCTGCAGGAAAATTCTCATAATTATGCAAATTAGATACTTAATTAGCATATTTTCGGCACGTCTAAAAGGTCGTTAACTCATCAACCAGCTTATTCCACCAAGGTTACATCATTGTCGCCCTACGGAAAACTCCAGACAAATTGTATACAACAGGGTTGCACATTTTTGTCACGGACGGACGAAACGGCCGCTGATCATTTCATAGATCCCCGTTCCTAATCTCGTTCGGCGGGGGGCAATTAGAGTGCTATGACTCATGACCTCCCATAGACCCTTTAGCCCCAGTCACATTTGCTTTCCAGTTATGCAATGAATATCATAGGCGGTTCAACCAGATTATTTTCACCTGCCAGCCCTCCTGTCACCATTAGATGAACCCAATTTGACACAATTTTATAACGAACGGATAAATCTGAAAATTGTGACCTTAACCTATTTTGACTCATAAACTATTGACCTACAACCTGCAGATATGGCAAACTATACTTTTTTAATCCGGAAAAGGTGACGAACACGTTGGCTACTTTTCGGACACGTTTTTGATTATTTGGACCCCTGTATAAACCTTACCCATTAAAAATACACGTTCCAATCCTTTGATTTTGGTAAAGTTTTGATATGTTGTTTTTAAAAGTTTTCTCAATACAATTCTGGAAGATTGATTCTTTTGACAATTAGTTTTGGGGTAAGGCATCATTACTCTATTTTGACTGGCCTATAGGTACATCTTGATGACCTTTATTTCTGGTCTATGTAATATAGTCTGCTTTTCCAATACTCATCGTTGGATGATGATCACAGTGTCAAAGGCTTTTTCCAGTCGACCAATTTTAAACCACCGTGGAATTGATACACCTTTGACTTCTTATCACTTGCTATAGTAATGCACTGTTCTGAACCAGTCGGAAGCCCACTGCCTTCTATAGTTGAGGTTGAGTTTCATCGAAGAACTTCCGTATATTTCTAGTGAAGTTTTTGTGTACGTGAGACAGGAAGCGCAACAAAAGTGAACTGTAAGCAATTTAACAGCTTAATTGCACGGATTGTTTCTTAATATTCCTTTCAATCGACGTGTTTTTGCTATTGAAAGAAATTGTAAGAATATGATGTATACTGTGTTAACTCCCAGCTACCCCATTTTCCCGTCCTTGCATTTTTCACTGCAGTAAGGTGGAAAATTGATGGGGTCTGCTCATTTGTTGTGAATGGATTCGGTCCTTTGCCAGGACATACATGTCAATTGACATGCTTAATCATCCATTACAATGAGTAAGATTGAAGGCCATGAGGCCAAGCGAAAAAGATGCTCGGAAAATGACCAAGGTGGCGCACCCTGGGAAGTACATAATTCTTAGAAATAATT
>JAMKCH010019788.1:0-21618 GCA_023653785.1 Ophioderma brevispina
TGAAGAGTGCCCCCAATTTTCAAAATTTGATACTTGCACAGTTAGTTGGTAAATTGTCTGGAAAAAACTATTCTGCAAATGAGAAGCTAAAATATGCGTATTTTATCAGAAATAAATGATGTTGGTAATTAGAATTGGGATCCCCGTTTGTACTAACAGCAGGGCTGGAAATGCTCACAAGCTTAGTCCGCTCATGGTGAAATAATGCCACCTCAAGAAAATAACCTTCATTTTGCTTTGAAACGAGAAAAACAATAATGGATGAGCATAGACACGTTACTTGGGTAATTTCCCGGCTATTTCATGTTGTAAGGCCTCCACAGCAGCGTCGAATTATTATCGAGATCTCCGATATTTTCTTCTAAATACAAAATCCTTCGTTTGTGCACATAGACATTTTCGAGCTATAAACCATTCACAGGTTTAAGTTTACTAGCCAGTACCAAATACAAACCGTGTCAAATCTCAAATTTTTGGAAGTCTCCAAAAAAACAGTGCTATTATTGCTTCAAGGTTTTCACACTGAGACAGGTGATAGATTGACTTCTGCAAATAGATCACGTTGTAGTCTTCAAAGAGCCACCAAATTGCCAATTCTGACACACACACATCCATTTTGTCTCTTAAAAATAAAAAGCACCAGTACCCTACTATACATGGCTTGAAAAAGTGGGGAATTTGGAAGCTCCTTCCAGGAAGTTGGCCATGTGGAGGGGAACTTGGCCATGTGGAGGGAAGTTATAATAAGAGATAGTGGGAAAGCTGTGAGAAATGCAACTATCTTCCAGGAACTGCACATTTTTAAACCTGTGTATATGCACTTGTGTATTTTTTTTTTTTTTTTGTTGGAGGGGACGATTGAGGGCATGTGTGGTCCAGTGGATGAAGCGCTTCATCCCGAAATCCAAGGTCGTGAGTTCGAGTCCCATGCGGCCAACGTTTTGTGCCCTTGAGTAAGGCACTTTACTTTAATTACTCCTCTCCACCAAGGTGTATAAATGGTACCAGCATTATTCAATGCTGGGAAAGTAACAGACTCGCTGTGCGGGAGGAGTGGCGAACACCCCCACAGCAACATAATGGAGAAGTCTGGCCCAACACTAAGGAAAGAGAGATAGGCACTCCGCGCATGAGCTTGCTCGGCACGAGACTTTACTTTTTTTAGGAGACGATTCACCATGTTTGAATTTCCTTGTTCTGCTTGGTAAAATTTCAAGACGGAATACGTACAATTTTGTTGCAACCAAACCAAGATGACAAAGCATTTCCAGGATTCACGATTACCCGGCCTATCAAATAGTAGCACCCAGAAACTTGTTTTGATCTGAACCCCAGTACACATACCTACCAAATTAAGGGCTGTACAATCTGTGGATCTCTGAGATAGAGGTGGACAGAGAGTCCAGTTTGGTTTGCAGGGACCAAGATACACCACATAGTTTAGTGAGCGTACAACCCCAGAGCGCCGAGAAAAAGGGGCGGACGGACAGACAGACACACAAACAGATGTGACCTATTATAATATAGATAATAGCATATTCCATTTGATAACATTTCGTCTCATTTAATATGTCCTTATTACCTTGGTGAAATGAGGTGCTATTACCCCATTTTCCATGGTAGTTGTGGGGCTGTATTAATTATGCCCTACATAATTCTTGTTACACTATGCTAGGTATTATAGAGAATTAAGCCTTTGTAGATGAGATATGTCAGATAATGTCACAAATATAACATTGTGACTGATCAGTAAAGAAATGTCTCTTAAAATTCTTCCTTCTAGAGAGCAACAGGGCTACTAAGCAGAGTGGTACCACATTTGCAAGAAACTGCCATGAGTGAGCTTTGTGATCTCCATTTACCAAGGTCTTTGATAGGTATTCTGCAGAGTATGTCAGATATCATTTAAATGTAAATAGCCACAAAACATGGTTATTTGATCATACCTTTTAGTCAAGCAATCCATTGCTGTGTGGTTCCAGGCTGCTGGTGCTAAGCACCTGGCCCCCGGTTTTGGCGTAACCCACTTGAAGACAACATCAGGTGGGATCAATGCAGGGTTTCTAAAGCAGCCAGAGAGCTGAACACTCAAAGAAAGGCATATTTCCAAATTGAGGTGGATTCTTGCTGGTGTAGTTCAACTATATTGAACAACTTTTTGGAGGGGAATGAAAAAATCTGGCTTAATAAAATGGTCCTTTCAATGGTGATAATTTATGTCCACACGAAGGTCAACGTTTAGCTTTTTTTTTGTAGATTGTAGGCCACAATCCCTGTAAACACATTTTCATTGGGCTCTCAAGGGTGTTCCCCGGGGGCTGCATTGGTGGGAAAATGAAAAAAGTCTTCACATTGCACAAAAGTCACATTTTTACTTACTCTTTTTTGTCCCCGCCCCGCCGAACTAAAGTTCGGAACGGGGACTTTGAAATGGGCTCACCGTACGTCCGTGTGTCTGTGTGTCCGTATGTCTGTATATGTCCGTATGTCTGTGAGAAAAGATGGAGAAAATGTTAACCCTGGAATTCCGTGCTAAAAATGTTAACCCTTATGCTTGTATCTGAAACACATATCGGGCACCCAATTCCTTCGCTCACAATGGAATTCATATGAATGCCTCGTTTCTGCGATTGTTGGAAAATGCGTGATATAGACGGTTTAGGTATGCAAATTGAGCTAATTAAATATGCATAATTATGTATCGCTGAAACGGTACGTCGAATTAGATATGCAAAATTCTTTTGCCACATGACGTATATCTTGGCATGCTTGTGTGCACTTGAAAGTGCATGATATATGAAGCTTAGGTATGCAAATGAGCTAATCTAAATATGCATTAATTAATGTATCACTGAACCGTTACACATCAGAATGCATATTCTTTTGCCACATGAAGTACATTTTGGCAGGCATTGTTTTCGCAACTTGAAAGTGCAAGAAATATATGGGCTTAGGATTGGCAAAGGAGCAATTAAATATGCACAATTCATGGTTTCGCGGAAACGGTAAATCAGATGTGCAAAATTCCTTGGCTACATGAAAGGCTTATGCCATACATTCTTTTGTGTGAACATGATATGTGCGGTTTAGGTATGCGGCTTAGGTAGCCAAATGAGCTAATAAATATGCGAAATGAATGTCTCGCTGAAACGGTCACATCGCGGATGTGCAAAATCCTTCGCTACATTAAAGGCTTATGCCATACATCGTTTTGGTGACATGCATGTGTGAAATGAAATGTCATACATCTTTTCATTGAAAGACTATTATTGCTATATATTTTGTGTGAATTCCGTTTTAGAGATTCTTGTGAGTTTTCGTAGTTTTAGGTATTCTTAAGTTATTTTGCGCGGAACTAATGGGTGGAGTTCATCAATTATGTTTTGGCAGAGTTATTTTGTGAGAATTATGGATGGAGTTGTTTTAATTGTCCCGAACGAACTAAGATCTAAGGGCATCGGAGCCTGTGTGTTAAGTTATGGGAGGAGCTCTCAATGATCTTATGTTTTTTAGAGTGATTTTTTGGTGAGTTATAGGATATGGAGTTCTTGGACGAGTTATGTTTTAATTCTCCAAAATTTTTAAATTTGTGCAAGTTAAGGTTTCACTTCAAAATGATCGCGAAATTCGGCGGGGACATATTTTATGCATCGCATAAATACAAGTTCGCCTTGTTTCCAGAGGAACTGTTGAAGCCAAACATGGGAATATTCTTATTCAGTAGACAGAGTTTTAGTATGCAAACACACAATATCATGGTGTTTCCTATCTAATAGGAGACGATATTAAGCTAGTGTGTCGTTGCGCAAGGGTTTACATGGGCAGGTAGCTAGTACTAGCTGGTTCATATTTAACAGTGGGGGAATATTATTGAAATAAAAATTATTTTTGGTGATAAAACCAACCCAAACTAAATAGGAATGAGAATAAAAAGGATGTGTTGTTTTATCTATCTAATATTTGTATTCATATGCGATGGGCAGTCCAAAATTAGTAGTCTATCACTACTCAAAATATTGGACTGCCCATCCAATATGACAAGATATTAGATAGGCAAAACAACAAAACCCGGTCGTGCTCCTCAGGGTTGTCATACGGAAAGGGAAAGGGAGGATTTGCAAATTGCTGTATTCGTTTTCATTTCTTCTTAGCCATATAATGAATGATATTGTCTTGGCTTATGATTACAAAGTAGGTTTGTTATCTCTCTACATCAGAATGCTAGTGATGATTTTACCTACAAACGTATGCTTCCAAGACGTTAACGGTCTTTACCAGTCCAAAGAGGAAGCAAGAAGAGGAAGGCATAGAGGCTGACAAAGGTATGCATATCAGTTGTTACAATGCCACTTGACTTGTTTTTTGGAATATTATAACCTGTATCAGGCGGGTGACACTGGGTGCAAATGCCCATAGACTATTTCGATATCGATGGTGATAGCGCCACCATTTTCGATAAGCTACCTAATTAGCAATAATGTTATGCAGCTGACGTAATTAATTTATGCAGCACTGACGTATGACCGGGGATGACGTAGCGTAATAGCGCCAGGCCGCACTGGCGAACTATAAGCTACAGACTTTCAGAATATTTCATGCAGTATGCCTCCACTCTCTTGATGAAGTGTCTTATCCCGATTTATTTAGGATTCCTGCCTGTATTGAGTACTTAGTAACAGGAAATGTTCTGACATGATGCCTACAGGATTTGTGATGTATTTTTTACTTTACCTCATATATATATTAGTGTAGTCTGGCATTTCATTGGGCAAATGCATTATATTGAAACTTCTGCCTACTGTAAACGATAGTGTAAAACATTGTGTATTTACCATCAATCCATCACATATAGGAGGGTAGGAGGTGAGAGTCTTTTTATATACTAAAAGACGTATTGGGGTTGCGACTGTTATATGCCTGGTTCTAATCTATTTTTAAATCCTGATAGACAGGTGTATGCACGAGGCTTGGTTACAAGCATTCAAGTCGCACAAAAAAGTATGGCTGACCTTACCTTTCATGAGCGAAAAAGCAGGTTGGCCAATCGTGGCCTGTTTAAACAAAAAAACTTCTGTGTAATCAGGGGACTGTAGGGAATATGCTTTCATTGGTATGAATATGCGTGTTCATATATGGAATATAAATAAATCGGTTTAGTTAGATAAGGGCAAACAAGGGCAAACATTGTGCTGCGTACATTGTTCAGCGTATAATCTCCAAAGACAAGGTGTTTTCATGATTTACTGCTTCCGTTATTTTTTTTTTCTTTTTTTTTCTTACACTGTAAAATGAACCATAATTCTACATCGGATTTTGCCTAACAGATTAAAATTCGTGACAAGCGGTTAACAGGACAGCAGAGCGGCTTTGATAACCTTCGACAATAGGTAATTGCCAATCAATTGCCAATCAAGAGATTATCCATCGAAGTTTATAACCACTTCTTTTCCCAATCCATGTTGAAATCAATTCACTGTCCACTGTCACTTTCTGCCGACCACCGAGCCGTGACCGAGCAGAGTGATCGTATGGAAATATATTAACCATAAACCCGGCATTTTTGTTCTATGTTTTATTCAGCGCAAGATGAGCCAATGTTTGGTACATGGAACCATCGTGTTCCGACGGGTTCTGACAACAGAATGAGTCTCCTATGTGGCCCATTTTAATCTATACTGACCTAGCCACTATGACGTAACGAATGTCCAATTCCTTTGATTGGTTCCCTATTAAATATTGCGCCTAATTAGTTCATTTACGATTTATAACCTAAAAAATCCTTCTTGCATCTAAAAATGTATGTTTGAAATTTCGAGTGGGTCGAAATAGCGTGTACGTGTGTGGTCCATTCTAATCCACCATCTTACTTAAAACCTATCACAGTGTATTTATCCGAAAGAGTCAAAATTAGGAATTAAAAAAATGCAATCCTAGGAAATCTCCTCGTGTCCTTTCCTACAAGTGAGTTAAAATCAACTGAGAAACATGACTAATGAAAATAAGATATGACATCTATCCTTTGCTTGATATGCCCTATTTCTTGAAAAAAATGTTTTATCTAGATTGTCGTTCAACACAATTACGGATCCCGAGATCACGTGCTTTAAATCGTATGTAATATCATGGTATTGAAAGGCATAATGCCAATCTGAGAAGAACCTATTTTTTATTGAAATGTAGAGTTGTGTAAATCCGTTCTTGAATGATGTTTTCCACGTTGGAATGTATTTTAAGTGAAAGATAAATTATATGAAGGATTTGTGTATGTGTTATAGATGACAATGAAATAAAGCAGCAGGATAAAAAAAATGTTCCCCGGCGAAACCATTTTTTAGAATACTATTCCTTTTTATTACACAATTACTTATCAAACCCTGCGCAAAATCCCAGATTTCAAGCGTTTAATTTCCAAGTTATGCCATCCTCATTTGTTGATTTACTTACTTGAAATTTTTTGCGCTGAAATTTTAACCAATGAAATGTTTGTGGCAAAATAATTGCACTGAGGCTGGTGCCCTTGTCAAAATCCGGTATCGAATGTCTATATGTTAAACGCGCTCAGGCCGCAGCGCGGTTCCAATTTCATTGAAATGGTTGTATTTTTTCCCCACTAGCCCCGGCCCCAAGTGCCCTGGCCGCTGTGCTGTGTAGAGCTCTCATTGTGCAGTTAAATCGATTTTGACATGAGCATTGACACAGCACAGTGTACAGTGACCATGCACCAGAATCCCCGAATCAGTGCATGACGGTGACCAATGATCGCTTAAAGTCCTTGGACACTTGATCACCTTGGTTAAAGCGCTATTACCCCCATAATGGTTTGATGTAAAATTTACTAATTTTGTTGCAACTGGTGTTAAGTTGTTTGTATTGCCATCATAGGAGTCCACAAATATTAATTTTCCAGTGTGTGATATTGGTTGGCTATTACATGCAAACTATCGCAAGGGTCTACGCCATAGGTCTTGGGGTCACCAAAATTTTCCTGGATGTTGCAGTGGTGATATCACCAAATCAGTTATAATGCATTTTCTGTTTCAGTATGACAAGAGGAATCATTTGACACCACCTTCAACAACGTCGAGCATTTACCCTACCCATTTAAACCCACCCCCAGGTGACCTTGAACCATTATGGGCTATACCGATTCAACTAAAGGTTGGACCTTGGCCATATATTTTTCTAATCTTATAAGGAAACGAATGTGTTATGTACATAAAACAACATTTTGACTGATTTTAAATTTTTCCCTGTACTAACTTTCCCCCTTAAAGAATGGGGAGCATCCGAAAATTTTTGAACCCATCGTTTTATTACAGTTTGGCTTAATTGAAACCCAAACAGCAACAAAATCAACTATTGCATGAAATCCTACTACTACAAACGGGGAATACACACCAACAGCACTACTTGAGTCAGTGCAACTGCATATCATTTGAATTTTATTTGCAATTTTTTCTTTCAGAACTAAGAACATGGTTGCAGTCTTTTTAATCATCCGAACGACTATATCTCATAGCAAACACAGCCCCGTGTATAGGACACGCAGGAGGTGCCAGGTGTGAGCATTATCCTTGTGGGCTCAGGGATATCTAGAAAAGCTGCTATAAAAACTGACAACTGGTTACTCACAATCAAACAGAATTGTGCCATCACATTGGCCAAGCTTGCTTCCTCTTCCTCTGATTCCAGGTAGGAAAATGACCCCCTTTCCTTACTTAAAGATACATGAGGATTTCAAAAGAAGCGCCCACAATTTTTTTCGAACCGAGTTTTTTTGCATTTGGAATGCTTTCCAATGTAATTAGATCACACCTTAAGTGAATAAGCAATAACGCTTATACTTTTTATTAATAATATATGAATTTCACACAGAAAGGTCCAGCACGTTTCTATGGAGACAATTATGATATTCAAGAGGCAATTTCAAAACAATGTTTGCTGTTTTCTTTTGTACTTGTTTGTCCAATAAAACCTTCGAAACCTTCTTGTAGGTGGTCTACTATCGATCTTGTGCAATGTGAGAGAACTTTTGTATCCTAAAATAATCTCCTCCAGTCACTTTAAAGTAGTATACTTGGCTGTTAAACATCCATCTTCATAGGTGTTTGTAAATCAGGTTTGCAATTGTAATTTAAAAATGTAAAAAACCCAGGTTAAAAAAATATTTTCATTTAATTGTAATTTTTATCCCCGGCTTGAAAAGCAGATGGAATTTGTTAGGGCGGCATGTCGTATGTGTGTGTGTATGTGTTCCAGTTTGCTTTTGAGAAAGTTTGATTTAACGGGGCAGGTGCCATAGGGTTCTTCATAATGTGATATGTCAAAGGTCCATGGACAGTTCAGAGGTCATCTGAGGTCATGTTCCAGACTGCCATCTTGCCAGGGTATGATGCAAGTTTACTGAAGTATTTTTGTGTTGTATTTTTTTGCTTTAGCACATAGGGATGGCTTTTTCTGCAGTGGGCTTTAGGTTGTGGCCTGTGGCTGTAAGCAAAGGTTGACAATTGCTCATTTCTCACATACACATTGCCTGATTAACTTCATACTTGGTCAGAACCACCACTGGCCCAAGGCTCATATGTGGTGTAAACAAAGTGACCTCTGATGACCTCTATGTGAACTTTGACCCCATTTTGTGAAAATCTTTAAAACTACATTTCTTTGGCACATAAGATGCTACGGCCACCAAAGTTACTAAAAAAGAACCACTCGCCAAGACTTAATGTGGGATTTACACAGATTGACCTTTGATGACCCCTATATGACCTCTGACCCAATTTCATTAAAATCAAACAACTGTTAAAGGCTGACTCAGAGATTTCCTGATGAGGGCGCCCTCAATTTTCCAAATAAATTGTGTTTTTTGCATGTACATAATGCTTGTCAATATACTAATCACTGTGTGAAATAGCTAAGCTCAAATCAAAGTCCTTCATATAGAAAATCACATCTTTGTTTAAAAATTCCGGATCCGGAAATTTTTGTTATACACAGTACCCTATGGCAATATACACATAAATGTTTACTGCATCAAAACAAAAAATCCAATTCATCTCAAACTTTGGAATTGAGCATTCTAGGTGACTATCTTTAGTTCTAGTTGACTATTTTTAATTAATATATTTAAAAATTATATTCAGAAATCTCTGAGTCAGACTTTAACAATTGCTCATTTCTCACATATGCATCAACTTCATACTAATAAAATAGATCATATTGTCCCATTTGTTAAGTGTGTAATGTATTATTTTTGCATGTGTTCTTGTTGCAGGCATCTCAAAGAGGTAAAGGAGCTTGGTGGCATTGGTATCTTAAACAGTTGCATGAAACATGTCAAATAACTAATCACAGCAGTTCCTTTGTGATTGTGTAGCGTGATAGTGCAAATGAGACATCCGATGACACCCTATGACTTTGGTCCGTCTCACTGATTAACACTTAAGTGCCCAAGCTAAAAAAACTTCTGTTAGTGCCCAAGGGGGGGGGGTTCCTAGGGACCCAACCCAGATAACCACTTTCCCGTGGGAGTTTGATCATGACACTAACACAAATAAATGGGGGTCACGTAAGAACCACATACCCACAATAAAAATGAAAATTTGACCTATGGCCAATTGAAATTGTCACTCTTCGAACAAGAGTGGTTCGCATATTTCCATCCTCAGCAACTCCAATACAAGGTTTTGAACCAAAATAATTCATTATATCTACTCTAGAATAACCAATTAAAATAATCATTGCAAAATATAGCCAAATTTATACAATCTTGTATTTTTCTCAGAAACTTCAAAATTGCCTTATTTTTCCCATAGACACACACAGTTAAGAGCACGGCATGACAAAATTAAAATTGATGCTATCAGCATATAAAAGGTTATTTGATTTAAGTATTATTAATTATTTATTAATTACCTCCTAAGGTATATATCTAAGCAAATAAATCCCAAGATTTAATTACTTTAATTTTTTAATTAGTAAAATATCTTGATATTTTCACTTCCGTTAGTGCCCAAGGGGGTTCCTAGGGACCCAACCTAATTATTCTAATGACGCCGTGGGCGGATTTAAATTTTTTTGTATCAGGAGAAGCGTATTCATAAATCAGACAATTAGCAAAAAACTCCTTGAAAAATTTGATTGCGTAACGAGAAATTGCAAAAAAATCAAATGTTGGGTACTATGGACCCCCCCTTGGGCACTTAAGTGTTAAAGACGCGAGTATGTTTTAGATAAAAGATTTGAAAGCGAGCATTTGCAAATATAATGCTCTTCTGCAGGTGTGTTACGTTGAGCTTGATAGTTTCTGATGTAGTCAGAGTCCCATGCGAGAACTTATTGAACTTATAAAATATACTCAAAACAGATAGGGGCATTAAGAGGCTAAAGACATCCATGTAATCTAAATTTAATTTTGCCGTAACTTAATCAACAAATGTGTGCGTCTATAACATGAACATCATAGACTTGTACTCATTGATATTAAAACCACAAAGGTCACAGGCTGGTCAAACAAGGTGCATGCCATGGGAATCAACTCCGGCATGTGTTTTGTGTTAAGGGCCATTTCCATCGTCTGCTGAATAAATGTTGCCGGAGTCATTTTATTATAAAATCATTCTGTTTACCCATAAGGGTGCTTATTTGGTCTTAAGCATTTCAGGTGAGGGCTAATGTATATAAAAAAAGCTTTACAACCATACAAAAATATCAATTTTGAAATATCTTGAGGGTGCACTATTTTCTAAATGTGCCAGTGTCTCTTTAAAATAAGGCTTAGTTTATATTCTAATAATATTGTTAGTAAATTGATGTCAACCCTGTTCTCATGCAATGCAAACAAATATTATTGGTTTTGGTGCCATTTATTTACTTTTGTATTCCATGAACAAATAGGGGATAACTAATAGTGTCTCTTCAAGCCAGTTCTTTCATGCACATGAACTTTGTTGTTTGATGCAATATTTATTGAAGATTGATTATCTTGCCTAAATGCATTTATAGTTGGGCAATACAAAAGCATTGCACAATGGGTTATACACATGAAATGAGGATGTCTTGAGTATTTTTTTTCAAAGAGTTTGTAATCTATTTTATGTATGAATCTATTATTTATTTGTATATTTAATTAATTTAACATATGAAGTTTGGCTCAGTCTGCTTAGTTTGTTAGTACAAAGGAAACTCAGCCCTATGTGGTACATTCTCTTCCACTTCCTGTGTTTCTGGTATATTTGAATAGGATCAAACTCAGATTGTCGTAGCAGTCCGTACCTATCAAGAGTTTTACTACAACACATTTTTTAATTTTTAAGGAGCAGATTTTAGTATCTATGTACTAGCCATGTTCGTGTATCATACCATATAGGTATGTGCCTTCTGTTTTTAATTAAAAATTAAAAGCGTATCAATACACAAAGTGAAGGACCATTAAACATGATGTTAAATGGTGCTGCTTTGTTGGAAACCTCAATGTGCACATGTTAATTTTTCCTCACTTTAAAAGGTGCTTGTTTCTTGATTTTTTGTCTACGTGTTATCTACTTATTGGGGAGCCCGACACGTGATACACTGCCAACAATAACCGTGGGAACAAACTTGATTTTGATGCTATACGCTAATAATCATCGGGGTGTGCAAGGCCCTCTTCACTACTGTGCTAATCTTGATGGTTAACCAGTACTACTACCACATGTTTTTTGTCCAGTATCTTGGGAACAGATGATTTGAAGCTGAAATTTCAGGAGGGCAATGAGAAAAATAACGGCTTTCTTCTGATATCAAATTACTACTTCCGTTAATCCAGGGGGGGTCCAAACCGATTTTGAACAACCCTTTAATGATGTGTTTTAAAGTTGTCAAACCGCTGCTTTATTCAAATAATGCGCATATATTGAAAAATGTTTTTAGCAGTAGATATTAACTTGCCCCCATTACCAATAAAAATTGTGCATAATAAGATAAGACAAACAACACTATAATTAAGACCAATGGGTTCAGATGAGTTGAGCATCTCACCTTTAGTGGGCTAGTCAAGATGATCAGATAGGGGCCATTTTAAGGTGTCAACGGAGATTTCACACTCAGGTGTCCCTAAAAAATTAAAAGTATACTACGTGATTTTGTTGCGCTGATGTAAAAGCTTTCCACAAAATATCCCCCGCTAAACTAAAAGGACATTTGAAACTGGGCTCTCATTATCTCACAATAGCTCTCAGCAAACACTCAGTGCACTTGTGAGTGAACTCTTCCTTATCCCCCAGCCAAGGACATCCATTACTATAATAGGGATGGTCACAACAGACTGTCCATGAGGTTAAGTGCACTGACTGCGGTGTTTGTGTATAAACTTGATGTACCTTTACAATTGCACTTGTGTTTTTAGTATTAAAAAAGAAAGCAATAATACCAAAAAGTGCTGAAAGTATCACAAGCTGCATACACATGTATTAAATCACAACATGCTACATATTACAGAATAACTTGATATTAAATTTATATATTGAATAATTAATAGACATGTTTTTTCATGTAGGCCACATGCAATTTGTTTCTGGTTGGCATAAATGACAAATGAATATGTACAGTTATAAAATAGCAAAGTTCATGTCCCCTTTGTCCGTCGTATCCGTTTCGTGCCTTCTTTGACAAATGTTACCCAATGGTTAGGTTATACCATTTCTACTGGATTTCCGTAAGGGGACATTGGATGTCACTTTGTGTAAAGAATTCTTGTTGGTGAGTTCTCGACCTAATTAGATAGTTGCCGTGAAAAAATATGCTAATTAAGTACCAATTGCATAATTTATGTAATTTTCCTGCAAGGCCCTGTTTACAAGTATTTTCTGGAGTTCTGTCAGGCATATATGATGTACTTTTGTGTAAGGAAGCGACTGGAAGAGTTCTTGACCTGATTAGATTTTGGGCGTATTTCGGCAATTGAGTATGCAAATGAGCTAATTACTAAGAAAAATCAGCGTAATTACTATATTTTGGAAATTGTACATTGGATACTCAAAAATTCCTCCTGCGCTGCATAATAGCCGTTCAATGGGGCACAATCTTTTTTGCATTTTGAAAGTATGTGATATATATGGCGGTTTAGTAAGCAAATGAGCTCATTTAAAATCTGTAATTGCTGTACTCTGAAACGTACAACAGTCAACCTCTGATAGCAAATTCCTTCGCTCCATGAGAATACTATGGCATGGGAGGTGTTGAGGGTGTTGGGGACGGTGTGGGGTTTGGAAGGGGGTTTTGGGTGTTGGGAGGGTTGGTGTGTTGGGGAGGGGGTTTGGGTGTTGGTGCTGGTTTGTGTGTCGGGGCTTGTTTGTTGCGCGAGGTGGTGGGGTTTTTGTTCTGCGGGGGTGGGGTGTTGCGGGTTTTTTTTTTTTAATTTTGGGGAAAAAGGGGTGGGGAGGTGGGTTGGTTGGCGTGGAGTTGGGGAGGGGGTGGGAGTGTTACGGGGTGTTGGGGAGGGGGATTGAAGTGTTGCGGAGGGATGAGGGTGTTTGGGATGGGATGGGGGGGTTGCGGGGTGTTTGGGAGGGGTCGGCTGTTTACTAGGGTAAATTGGGGTAGGGGTTGTTGACCGAGTGTTGAAGTGGGTGGGGTGTTGCCAGGGGTGTTTGGATGAGAGTGGGGTGTTTGGGGAGTTGGTGGGGTGTTGGGGATGGCGTGGTTTTTGCAGGGTGTTGGGGAGGGGGTGGATTGTTCCCTGCAACAGGAATAAGTAGGGGTAAAGTCAATAACAACGCCCCATGCAACAAAACATCGCGTCATTTTACCGTAAGACGGCCCAAATGCACCAAAAAAACATCGCGTCCTTTTTCCGGAAGACGGGGCCCCAAGATCAACAAAACGCATCGCGACAATTTCCGGAAAGACGTCCCAATGCACGAAAACATCGCGTGCGAATGCAATAAAACCAGTGTAAATAAATAAATAAATACAATAATGGATGCGACTGCACCACTGACTGCATAAATTTGTACTTATATTCGTCAGCGTGAGTGTCGCTATTACGCTACAGCATAGTCCTGCGTGGCGCTATTATGCTACGTCATGCTCCGGTTTACGTCATGAATCATTTATGCATGATTTAAAACATAGCTTATCGAAAATGGGGGCCTAATCACCATCGAATCGAAATTGTCTATGGGGCACAATTGTACACAGTGTTCAACCAGCCTTATGACAAGCATTGCGCCTTCTGCGGGCAAAACCGTCCGAAATGCAGTGACAAGCATCGCATCATTCAGTCAAGACCGGCGCCATATGCAACAAAACATCGCGTTATTTTCCCGAAGACGGCCCATATGCAACGAAAAACATCAGCGTCATTTTCCGGAAGACGGCCCAAGGTTTACGAGAAACATCGCGTCATTTTCCGGTAAGACGGCCGCGAGCACTGAGGCGCATGCGAGTCATTTGCCCAGAATGCAACGAAAAACATTTTCCCGACCGGTACCACTTTTTCGTTGGCTCTCATTGCTCTCGGCCGTGTTTAGTGTAAAATGGCAAGAGGAAAACCTAGAGCAAATCTTTTTTTTTTTTAGAAAATATAGTCAAGAGTTGACGTTATTAAAACCTGTATGCGGTCGATTGACACCAGATTTATATCACCGCAACTACACGAAGTGATATTTTTAGCAATGACTGTACTGACTTTTAATGAGGAGTTTACCGTGTAAACTGAAGTCATGCATGTAAAGCGCGTACTGAGAAGGATTTGTCAAATGAAGCTGAGAAATTTCTGTGGTACAAAAAATTGTGAAATTTCTAATTCGTTTTTTTTTTTTTTTTAATTTGTATATTTTCCTCTTTTAAGACATTTCTGTAGCCAAATACTTAAGGCTAAGAAATCTGTGAGGTGTCAAATCTTATGAAATTACTATTATGACACAATATTTAGGTGCCTCAAACTCTCTCGTTGCACCTTTATGTGGTCAAAAATAGGGTTGCAGTTGCATGGGTTCCTCTATATACATGCAGGATTGTATACAATTTATGATATGGTTCTCATTCTTTGTAAACAAATTTTCAATTGAAATATTATTGGTGATTTAAACAAATTCCATATTAATCCAATTTGGTCTTCTGTTGTAATGTTGTTGTCTTTGTCACAATATTGCCTTTGGCGCAATTATTCAGTAAGGTAATTTACCCTTTCTAGTAACTGCTTTTGTGGGTTTTGCTGTTCTACAGGAAAATAGTGGTGATATCATTGCTATGAAAATCATCCCTATACTAAAATTATCCCTCTATGAGCCATTCCCATGCACCCTGTTACAGGGTGCATTGCCATGGATATCAAACACTTGACCTCTACACATGGATAGCGGGGTCCGAGTCGCCGAGTGGTCACCACCAGGAAGTGCTTTCTACCTTGGCAATATGGCGGAACAATGCCTCCACCTTGTCACAGTTAAAGAATTTTGCTATAACAATAGAAACATCCTGTTGAATATCTGCACCAGCAGGTGTATGCATTTTTTCCCCGCCAGATTGTCAAGGTAGAAAAGCAACTTCAGTGTGAACACTCGGCAATCCATTCAACTGGCGGGCAATCCTTGTGTAGAGGTCAGTGAATTAAATCCGATGTGTTAAATGCCATTTCTGTAATCTGTGAATAAAATGTCGCAGCGGTGTATTTTATTATAAATAGTTTTGTTTACCCACAAGGGAGCTAATGTGGTCTTATCATTTCAGGTGATGCGCCTTTAATGTTGAAAAAGCTTTACAACCATGCACAATATTAATTGAAAAAATCTTGAGGGAGCATATTGTTTAATGTTGCCGTGTCTCTGTAATATTGATTTATCAAATTGATTGGTTCAAGAAATGTCCAAAACGCAATTTTACAATTCAAGATGATACGCTCTGTGTAAAGATTCTTCACTCTTCAATTCTACTAATGTCCAGAATGAAAGCGTTAGAGTTCAACGATGATAAGTCTCCAGCGAAGACACCAAAATGACAGCATGAAAAGTCGTCATATAAATCCACAGGATTGAAATAGAATCCATGGGAAACTAATCAATCCTGAAAGATTAAACATGGCGTCTCCCACATCAATAGTCTTATTGACATTTTTGATATATTTGGTCTGTGGATGTATATTATTGATACTACAAATACAACCAAATACAAATGTGGTGTGCCCTAAATTACTGGATTTAATTAGGCCTATGTGTCTATTATGATTATTTAACATTTTCGCATCAGATCTATCTGGCTAATTCGGCATAATCCGGAATGTCACATACTGTCTTATCTTCGTCCTATCTACCGTGCGAGCATTCTCCTCACATGAAACGTGTTTCACATACTGTCTTATCTGCGTCCGTATCAACAGTGTGAGCATCCTCTTCCACAGGGAACGAATTTCACATACTGTCTTATCTTCGTCCTATCTACCGTGCGAGCATTCTCCTCACATGAAACGTGTTTCACATACTGTCTTATCGCGTCGTATCACAGTGTGAGCATCCTCTTCCACAGGGAACGAATTTCACATACTGTCTTATCTTCGTCCTATCTACCGTGCGAGCATTCTCCCTGCTCATAAAACGATTTTCAACATACTACTTAATCTGCGTCTTATCCGCAAAATCGGAGCAGAAATCAAAATGTTGAATTTCACATAGAGATCTATGACTTTGCAAACACATTTAGAGTATAAAAGATGATATAATATTGAGGTTAAAAAAAAAACCACCTTTAACACAAATTGAAAGTCTCTTCTAAGTATTATTTACCATAAAAGAATTATACACGTGCTAAATGTTGTACATGAAAGAAGTTTTTCCCGAAAGATTTTCAATCGCGATTTTGGGGTCGGAACTTGTGTTTCGTCAGATAAGACAGTATGTGATGTGGGCGACGCATTGTCCAGCATTCAGACAAACGAGTTGTCCCTTCGACGACACTAATATTTGCAGTAATAATAAATCCAATTGTGGACCCGGGAGAAATCCGCGTTTAGAAAACCCCAAATGCGGCGAGATTTGGACAATTTTTCCGCGCATCGATAAACTCCCTCTGAGATACCACTTTTTTGTTTGTACTATCCTATACATCTACCGTACATAAGTTTCTATCTTATTCCAGCAGTCCTAACTCTTGTCTGCCTTCAATTTCTTCAAGAATTTTCACTATATTTTTCCATTTATCTACAATATATAATTTCATGATCCCCTTGCAGACAATGCAAGACTGTCGCTATGCATATTTCGAACAATACATTTGTCATATTGAAATCCCCATTGACATACCGATATGTGTACAGTGCAGGTTGCTTGGAGTTGTTGCCGACAAACAAAACATCTTCTTTAGTACAAGCAATCCGTGGCTTTTTCCAAGAAGTAACGTCAGGAGGAGGTTGAATGACTCTGGCATTTGACCTGTTTGTTGCATCACTTCCAAAGTATCGTCTTCAAAAGATATGACAAGGTTATCGTCGGAGGTTACAGCGGCGCAGCAGGGATACTTGTTAACTTCAAATCTGATAAAAAGCGTGCCATCCGACTCGTATTTTCAGATTGTTTTACTGTAGAAAAACCCAACTATAACCCTACATTTTGAATCTATTGCAATCATTCTGGGATTTAATAGTTCATTATGAGTATCATATGTAGGTGTTTTGAGAAGGCAAATTACCTTGCTGTCATACCTCAAATATCTCGTTTTCTCCGACACAAGGTAGTTGAAATCTGAGGTAATAGCAATACCATTTGCTTTACGAGGAGAGCCTTGAAGCTTACCCTTCAGAACACCATCGTTGTCAAATATCGCCACAGGTCCATCACTGTTTAAAGCTATGCCAACCGTTCTGAATGAACAGCGATGCATTTCGGTGATTGAGCTGTAATGGCAGTCTTAATACATTTCGATAATACCACAAAGATTCACCAGAAATGCATCGTAATTTGGAGATGGCAGATGCAATTTTCCCTCCTTCGCTTGTGTCATCTTCGTGTGATCGTTTCTTTGCTTTAGATGTTGGCATAACATTGCTATAAGCGAAGATGGATGAGTGTGCTTTCAGATTCAACACTCTCTAGCGAGCTTGTGCTTGGCTGCAATTTTGGCTTACGTCTTGCTTCGTACAAATTTCAGATGTCCTAATGAAATTGAGGCCTTTATTTTGGATGGCTTGAATTTGATATAACTGAGTGTACTATCAGTAACAAACGGTTTGGAGTCAATGTGCTGTTTGAGTGATGCTGACAAACATGAGTAGTCGCGTGCGATTTCATAGTTTGAGTTTTAGCAAGGACAGTCATCGCCTGATCACATTGACTTCTCACCATCACCAAACTGACTTCTAGCTCTTCCTTGCTGCTTCTTAACTTGCTTAATCTTTCGGCTTTAGTATCTTCAATGTCTCGGAGATGTTCCTTAATCACCTCGTCAACTCTCTCCATGTATTCATTTCTTATTGCATCAAGGGCCGTTTTAGCTTCATTAGCATTGATTTCAATTTTAGCCTCAATTTCGTCGTTTTTCTGAATGTCGTCCTGATATCTCTTTGCAATGCTTTCACAATCTTTGAGGAGTTCTTGTAGTTTATCACTCAACTCCTTCAATTGGGTGAAAGTATGTCCTTTGTGAGCCGTATCGAGAAAACAAATTGGGCATATTGCAAAGCCACAAGTCTCACAGAAGAATTGTTTTCTTCTCTCCTTCGTGTGTAGCACAAATCTGATCATGGTGTGTCTGTGGAAACGTAAACGAAGACAGGTGTAAATATTGGGCCTTTGGTACAACAGTCACGGGCAAGATACAACACATAAGATTTGAAAAGTAAACACTCATTCTTTTGTTTTTCAATCGGGTAGGTTATTATAAGTATCGGCATAATTATATTATGCCCTTCACACCTAGTAAAGGTTGATTTTAAATCACGTTTATTGTGTCGCCTGCGAGGAGACACCAGTCCTCAATTCTGCTTGACCGTGTGGCCGTGTTTTCAAAGATTAAAAAGTTTAGGAGAAAGTTTTCATTCGAGAAGTAAAAGTCCAATTGCTACAGAAAATCGGGTCATAGATGCCCCTTGGGAACCAAATTATAGCCTCAATTGAGAAGTAAAAGTCCGATTGCTACAGAACTGGGATCAAAGATGCCCCTTGGGGACCTTCATATGATAATGATGTCAAGGGTCACATTCCAAGGTTAAAAGTCAAATGAGGTCGTTATAGACTGAAAACATCAAACTGGCTTCATTCGAGAAGTCAAGAACTTGGAGCATAGATGGCCCTTGGGAAACCTCCATATGATAATGAGGTCAAGGATCACATACCAAAGTCAAAGGTCATATAAGGTCAAGTTATAAAATGGGCTGAAAACATCAAATTGGCTTCATTTGAGAAGTAAAAGTCCATTTATACAAAAACTTGGATCATAGATTGCCCCTTGGAACCTTCATATGTATGAGGTCAAAGGGGACAGGCCAAGGTCAAATGTCATGAGGGCAAGTTTTAAAATGGACTGAAAACATCAAATTGCAAAATGAAAATTTGATAGTCCACTTGCAAAGCAAACTGGGGAATACAGTAACATGGAAAAATTTCCTGTCAAAGCTCTCTGAGGCCAAGTGATAAAATAGGAGTGAAGGAAAGTGGAATGCGAAGCGGGCGACATTCGGGTTCGAGAAACCGCTGTATAACTTTGTTAAAATTTGTGGGTTTTTTTATTCCTCGTAAGAAAAAATAGATTTGATGAATTGTGCAATACAGAAGGAAATCATCGATTACGTTTCTCCAACACCAGACGTAGCACGATGCATAGGAAAATATACTTTTTAAAGGCTGAATCAGAGATGTGAAATATATTGTGTGTGTAGTAATGTAATTAAAATAGTCATCTAGAACTAAAGAAGTCACCCAAATTCTAATTCAAAAGTTAGAGATTTATCGGATTTTTCGTTTCATGCAGTAACATTTATGCACAGTTATAACAGTGCCATAGGATACCGTGTATATAACGAAAATTCCGGATCCGGAATTTTAGGACAAAGTTTGATTTCTATATATGAAAAACTTCATTCTTACTGAGGATATGCGTCCGATTAATCACTTGTCTCTCTGTGTCGATGGCGTCGCTGAGATTTCTAACCATAAAGTCAACAGGAAAACTACCAACTCCTCCAGGTGGGGATGATGCTTGGCATTACACAAAGGACAACTGATGGAATTATCAGAGCCACGGCGTTGGACCATCTAAGCAGACATTTGCAGCAGAAGCATGGAGGCAGGGAAGACCACGAGGGTGGCGCATGACACTTGAAACAAATCTTGCATTTATATTCCTTTTCAATTTGATACAGCTCTAAAACAGAATTCTCCAGCGTTATTTTGCTTCCAACTAGAACCATCAGAGAATTAGATAAGGGGTTGACACCTTAGCGATGTCGTCTTTTGCTCCTTTACCCATCAATATGGCTATGGCCAAAAATCGAAAGTTGTGCAAACCAACGAAATTTATGGTACCTCCTGTATTTATTAACCTCCACGGTATAGAGTTACGTGTTTACCGTTTGTAACCAATGTGATATTATTGAAATTCGCATTGCAAGACTCAGCTATATAGCGCCCTCGATTGAACCAAGGTCCATCCCAGTTAAGGGGTTCCTACACGAATGTTTCACAATGTTAATGATTTTGTTTTTTTCAAATGCGCCTATTTCAGTTATTTTCAAGGTCGGAATTTCGAATTTTGGTATGTTTTATATCAAAATTTAGCTCCTTTAATGTCTTTGGTTTTATGAATCTATGTTTATGAATCTCATCAAGGTTATTAATTTTGCTAAGCCCTTGGATGTCTACACATTAGGTCCCTTCAATTAAAATCTCTTGGAAATTGTTTAGTTACTACAATTTGTTTGTGTAAAAAAGAAACTAATTAACCGTTATATCTATATTATAGCAAGTCAGAAACACAGCTTTCATATAACACAAAATTTACGTTTTAAGTCCAAATAGTCACAAGATTTATCGCATATCCCCGAGTTTTGACTGGACTTTCCAGTGCTGTGTCTCACCCATTAAAATCTACCACGAGTCGTTATAGCGCCCCCTGTAATCCAAGGCCCAGGGACCACGGTTCGTCCACAAGATGTCATTCTTATTTTAATTCCTCCTTATTAGATTCAGTTCACCCAGAGTACAATGCATGCCTCTGTACTAAGCAGCTGATCGAATTATGGCGTCGGGGTATTCCGAGCTTCCGTATTCCGAGCACTGATAATTTCCGAGTTATTGCGTGATAGTCGTATCGTCGATGACTGGGCTTATTTATTCACTCGCTTTACAAGCTTTTTACACACTGAGATGAATATGGCAGTTACACACAGTGTATTACAGCCGCCGCAAGAGAACCGGGAGTTCCCTCATGTTAGTCTATTGGGTGTAGTTTCCCAGGAAGTTTTGAAACAAAAATGCGGTGATCGCACAAAGTGTGGAGGCTAAGGGAAAACACAATAGACAAATGGGCTGTGAGAGACTCGCCATAACTGGACTCGCTTAGGTCGTACGTGACACCGGCACTCCTAAGGAGCGGTCATTCTTTATACCGGGGGAATGAGGATTTCAACATTTTTATTCTCCGTTTGAAAAA